>CM038225.1:39042887-39288901 GCA_021442155.1 Cymbidium sinense
TTTTACTTTTCCACATAATGTTTTCATGAACATCCCAAATTCTAATCTTGTAGCTTACTCTTAAAAATATTTTTATTTGTGTTCTTTAAGTGTCCCCATTTAATTCTAGGACAATAATTTGGTTTATTTTTTCTCTTACAACCTTTCATCTTAAAATCTAAAACTTATATCATAAAAAAACATTATGAGTATGTAGAACAACGAGTAGTTTAATCTATGCACCTTGCCAACTATATTTACCGTTTAATTAGCACATAATTATAATTGCAAAATAAATGAAACCTTAAATCTATGCTAATTTATAGTACCGTTAATTAATTATGAATCATTTTAAGAGGGCTGATAAATATTAAATGAAAGTAAATTAAGTTGTTTATATTAAGTCATTTTAACACCTAATATTTTTTATATTAAGAAAAATAATAGGATTTAGAGAGTATTATATGTCATTTTGTATAATTATAAGTATCATTATATAAAATGAAGCAAATATTAATTTAAATAAATAAAAAATATTGTGTATGTTACATAAACTAATAATTAAATCAACTAAATATGATAATCAATATTATTATTAATTACGAATTTAACTTGATTTGAAAAATAAATAATGAAATTTTGACGAATGTGCATTAAATAACAAAAAACATGCACTAATATTATAGACAAGAAAATGAATAAAATAAAATAAATTCCTTTCAAATATTGATCAAACCAATATATTTATTTTATAGGTACTCAAATTAAAGAAAGAAGTTTTAAAGGGATGAAGATTCAAGAAGAAGCTTCACACTAAAGTGGGTAATTATATTTTAACATTTATGATAAAAGTTTACTTATTTTTCATATGATGGAATGCATTGGTACATAGCTATAAAAGATATTCGTATTTTAAATTATGATTTATTTTCTCATCTTCTCCATATTAAATTACCTAAATATTAGATCATGTATACTTATTGTACGAATTAATTGATTTTCGCTTTGAAGCTTATGGACTTCAAATTTTATATTATGAATGTGTATGCTCGAAAATAAAGTTCACCTTCTTAGACCGAGGGACGAAATGTACCCGACGAAAGGTAAATAGACATTTATCCTTTGGATTTTTTGGAAAAGGTTTCCGGAAGAGGTTCTTAAACTACACTGTGAATGATTGATAAATTAGAAAATAAAATTTCTAAGAAATGTTTATTTTCATTTACCTCTTATATGTTTGATTGTTTAAACACCCTTTTTACATAATATTTATGTTTATAATAGATTTGTCAAGCATATTAATTATGTCATCTTATTTTACTATAATGTAAAAATATAATTTATCTACTGATAATATTATTCATTTGCAATTTATTTTATATTCTTTTCAGGTAACTTTCCTAACTAAATAAAAGATAGATGGGAGAAATATGTTTACAGTCATAGAGGGACTTCAAGAGATAGGTATTGTGTTAGTTTATGTTTTAGATTTTGTTTTATATGACTTCAGTTGAAGGATAATTTATATTGTTGATAAATTTGTTAAATATGATTTCAATTTGTAATGGCTCTTATAAGATTGGAAAATATTGTGTAGTTTGTATTCTATTGGATGTGTTAAAATAAAATTTTTTTTTTCTTATCCGTCTAACCGTCCATTCCCGCCTTGGTATTCCAAGCTTCCGAGCCGGGTCGTGGCATCTCTACCTAAGCTTGGCTGAGACTACTCAAAGCATTTTGGGGTGATTTTAAGAGCTAGACAGGTGGATGGTTGATGCTAGATGATGGTTCGGATCTATAGAAAGAGGTGGGAAAGACTTGGAAGGCATTTGAAGTGATTAGCAACAAGATCCAAGATAAATAAATAATCCCATCAAAGAAATATCAAGCAAGGCCACCGAGCACTAACTCACAATAGAATAACTTCTCCACAATATTTTTGCTTTCAAAAGCTGAAGTTTTTCATATTATTGAACAAACACTAATAATAGGCATTACAATGAATTTTAGACTGCCATCATTCAAAATTTAATTTAGCATCTCTTTGCTTGAATGTCTTAATGTGCTTAGGCTCTTGCTTGTATTCTTAAAATTAAGCATTCCTTAACTTCATTATATGTTATTAGAACATTCAAATTTTCTTCATCACCATTTATAAAAATCGCACAATGTTCTGCATCACACAAGCAATTCCAATCAATTGGTCGTCAGTTGTTATTTGTCTCAAGAAAAATTCACCTTCAAAGCTTATATTTAAATAGGATCTAATTAGCTAACTTTCATGTTTTTTGAGTTTCAGTTGAAGCACAGATAAAACAACCTGTAAGAGTTACTTGAAATATTTACTTATCATATTATACAACTACAACAACAACAATGTGGGGTCAACTACATGATCCTATTTCTCCAATGTGTCCTATTAAGTGTCATAATCTCATTTAATCTTAATAAATTACAGTCATATTTTATACTTCCTAACCGAGTCTTTCTAGATCTACCTCTATTTTTTAATGCCATTTATAATATTGTACAACTAATTGATTGATTTAATTTTCCCCCTACAAAGGAAAAAATTTATGTTCAGTTAAAGATTCAAAAATGAACCCTAATAGGAAAAAAGGTTAAATGTAACTTGTTTCAAGAGCGACATTGTAAGCAAACTTACACTAATCAATGCTTTCAAAAAACACATAAGAAATACTAACCTCCATCCGACTCATAGGCCTTCTGGAACGAAGTTGAGAAATAGCATCCTCTGTACTGTTAGTTGTGAGTCCTGATAGAAAAATATATTCAATCAGAATGGAACTAAATTTCAGTCCAGTTTTAGCTCGATATTCTCTCTTAAAAAAAAGAAAAAAAAAGGTGGCACAAAGTTCAAGTATATGCCTGGAGCTGGTTCCATAATTCTGTGATTTCTATACTCTATATCATTTATAGCATCCCAGTTATCCTGCAGAAGATATCACGTCAAGAAAGTAGATCAACCTCAAGATATCACCATTAAAAAAGAAAAAGGAGCAGCTCAAACTTAAGCCAAGTACCTTGAACGCCACTTTACCTGATCAAAATAGTCATGCATGGTGTGAACGTAGTGTTCATCAGGAACCTTCGGAGGATTTAAAACATTATGGAAAAAAATGGTAATAGAATCAAAGTAGAATTGCGGACGTGGGGAGTTGTGATCACCATCAAACTTGATAATGTTCTTGTCCCCCTGCAATTTGTATATTTATTCATGCATATCATACATGTTACAAATAAAAAAATTAATGATAAGAAAGAACTTCTAAGGATTTCATAAAAAAAATAATAAAGTAAATCCATATCAATGTGCTGAAAAAATAGCAAATAAAAACAAGATTATCATTATGCCATATTTTCCAATTAAAAATCAAAAGATCTTTTTCTATCCTAAAAATCATGTTCTTCAACTAATAGCAGCTAAATTTTTTCCATTTTCTAGCAACAAAATGACTACTTTGGCTGAAATGTGCAACAAAGAAAACAAATTCTCAAAATAAATAGAAAGGGAAGAGCAAAGACTACCAAATCGCGATGTGCCTATTTACACTTACAATAACAACAAGCCTTTATCCCACTATGTGGGATCGGCTACATGAATCATTTTTTTCCATTGTCATATTAAGTATTAAATTCTCATTTAATTTTGATTAAAGTCATTTTTTATACATTCTAATCAAAGTCTTTTTAGGTTTGTCTCTACCTTTCTTAACATAAGACACATCTAATACATCTACTCTCCTAACTGGGTCACCGGATGGCTGACACTTTATGTGGTCAAACCATCCAAGGCGACTCTCTCTAATCTTATCTATCACTGGAGCTACTCCAACCTTACCACGTATATATTCACTTTGCATTTTATCTCTTAGAGTAAAGCCACTCATCCACCTGAGCATCCTCATCTCAGCAACGCCTAACTTAATTTTATGCTTCTCTTTTACTAGCCAACAATCTACGCCATAAATCATTACAAGTCTTACCACCATCTTATAAAATTTTCCCTTAAGACTAAGTGGTACATTTCCATCACACAACAAGCCAAATGAATTCCTTCACTTCAACCATCCAACTTGAATTCTACTAATAACATCCCCATATATTTCACCATCATTTTGAACAATAGACTTGAGATATCTAAAAAGTTCACACTTTTTAATGACTTGATCACCCAATGTCACAACCCAACCATTAGATCTCCTACAACCCAATACAATTTTACACTTACATATTACTGACATTGGTATTAGAGTTTCATGGATTTATGGTCAAAGAAGTAAGACAAAATAAATTCAGCATAAGTGGATTCATCTCTTTGAGCAATTAAAAATGACCACTAATACATATATCAACAAAACGCAATTCTATAAAGCCTTAGGTGGAAACATCTTCTGCACCATTGAGAGAGGTGGGACAACCGAAGTTCTAAGCACCTTGCAACATTGCCCAAGTGAAAAAAAATACAGATATATCAAGCAGTGTTGAAATTGAGATGATGCTTGTGGTTGAAAATCTATTGAGAGAGAGAGAGAGAGAGAGAGAGAGGGCATAGGGAGAAAAAGAGAGAGTGAAGTAGCTGGCCACTGACTTAAGAGGGAGATGATTCTTTGCAAATAATTGTATTCATCATCAAAGATAATCTTAAAGCAATACAAAGTAATTATTTTAAGACTAAAAAGACAAGATTCTCAAAGGGCAATCAAAAGAGTCAAATCAAGTAACAAATGAGCTAAATTGAGCTAGTTTTCAAGACCTTTTAAGCACTTTCTATTTTTACCCAATTTTTCATTTTTTTAGTTGATTTATTTTATTAAGTTTAATTTTCTCCTTCAGATATTAATAGGTTAAGATTTAAATATGTTGTTGGAATTATTTTTGAATTTAAACTTTGAACTTATTCTTGAAACTTTATTATTATAAATAATGGTTGATGCATTCTAAATAGATAAATTTATTTGTGAGACCAATTGAGTACATGAATCATTCCAAATTGTATGCACGAACTTCCTTCTTTACCCTCCATTAGCAAGATTTGATCTCTTTTTGATAGTCAATCTACAACATAAGGCATCATTGCATGATCCAATCCATCAATATGAATCATACACGCCTATTCTTATAAACCCGACTCACATCCTCTCTATAACCCAAATCACCTCCTTGCCATAACCTACCAAGTTCACATGCAATCACATGTGTTTGATTGACAATTTCACTTGAAATCCCACATGCATAACTAAATTTCCTGCATTACTCCATGCACATTCACTCGCAGCATCCCTATCCGCATCATAGCCTCCATATGCACATATCTCTTACTTGAGCAACCACCTCTAGGCTTCTTCCTCACCTTTCTTTACATGATTCCTCTTTCACACAAAGACCTTCACTGTAATAACCAAGAAAAAAAAATGGTTTTCTTTCCTTCTAAATCGCAGTGTCAGTTGAACCCGATGTCGTGACTCTATCAAATAAAGATGCATGACATTTCAGCCTTTATGAAAGGAGAGAGAGAGAGAGAGAGAGAGAGAGAGAGAGAGAGAGAGAGGAGAAGCCACACTACACCCAGCCACCCACAACGAAGTTCTCGCCATGTCCTAATCGAAACAACTCGGCCACATCAAGCCACGTAAACTATCGAGAAGATCATGAGAAACAATTTTCTTAATTTGCCACCTCCGATAAACGGTTGTGGAAGATGAAATGAGTAAAATTTTGCTTTAAGTTATTTGATGTTGAATTTCATTTACTTTGAATTTCTATTAAATTAAAGTTTGATTTCATGATAAATTAATTTAGAGCTTAAATAATTTTTCATAGTAATATCCCCTCCAATTGAAGTATTCAATTAACACCACCATAAACCTTGTCAACTTTGCTAGCCTGCTAGCAAATATTTATCTCCCTTGTATGCTTTGTGAATTTTAAAAAATTTGAGTTGAAGAATTAATATTGCTCATGATGCATGAGATGTTTCGATCTTTTCATATTATTTATTTATTAGAAAATTGGCATATGTTTTAAAACACATGAATAGGGTATGAAACCATTTCAAAATACATGCAATGAATTCATTTCATTAAGTGCTCACATGTATTTCACATTCAAGTTAAAAGGGGTGGTTGTTTCAAAATATATGCAAGGATTCATCTTGAATTTAGTTCATATTTCCTTTTTGAAACTTTTCAATCCACTCCATGAAGCATGCAATGCAACTAAAACGATCATTAGAAAGTTTCAATCATGCTCGTTAGCAAGTCGTGAGATCATATTTATGCTTGTAAGCAAGCTGCCCCATCTTTTGTGGTTCAGTTCTTCATTCATATATACAACCTAAGTGTTCTTTTTCCAGTTGAAGATAGATTGTCAAATTCATACTAAGTTTCATTTGCATTTATTAACAATCTATCGAATACTATTCTCATTGTGAGTGAGTTGTTAAACTTAATCTAATTTCTCTTTCGTATTGGGCATGAATCACATTTTCATCATGCAACCTCTTGTAAATATAATAAGTATATTTGACTCGAATTCTTTTGCTCATTTGGTACTCGATATAATGCCATCCAAATGCCTATTGAAACTCATCAATTATATTCATCAGCGGATGATTCATTCAAGTGTTCAGTTCTTACAACTAACTCTTGTTCTAAGGCTTTATATTTCACTAGAGGACTTATTCAAATTGAATTTAGACTAAGTTTTAATCCCACAGTAAACTTTCAATGTCCTACTTATGTGTCCAATCAGATTTATATTTCAGATCATTTGAAATGAGATATTGCAATATTCAATTCATGTTTGTTAAAGAAATTTATAATCATCACATATTTCATATATTCATTTTGAGTTCAACTTCCATTTATAATATAGCCTTCAAGTTCAATTTTAAGTTTAGTTTGGTTCAATTAGTTCAATTTAAAGTCTTGATTAAATTCTGTTTAAGTCTGAATTTTAACGAAATTTTGGCGAAATTTCGATAGCCTAACAATGTCGTCCCTACATAGGAGATTGCATCGGGAGTGCTGGGTCTTCCCACAACCCTTATAAGAAGCGTGCATAATTAATGTCTTGTAACAATACAGCCGTATGTCTATTAACCTACCCTCCTAAAAGGCGCACATAGGCTTTCAAGTGTACTAGCACAGCTTAATTAATTATTCAATTTTTAAGTTCAAGTTTCATTTTATTTTAGGTGATTTAAGTCCCTATCAGAGTACATTCTAGCTACATTTCGACATCCTCCCATCATCATCCAACATAGGGGGCTACCTTAGACGTATTGGCCATACCCATCTGTCTAGAAAGACGAGCATGGGTAGTATTTTCGATATCGCAGCCATATGTCTTCAAACTTACTCGGCTAAACAAGTGCACTTAAGTTTCCAAGTACTTGCACAAAGAAAGACTCAATTTTTCCCACGGGTACTTAATTTGAAAGTTTCCCTACCACGTTTGAACAACGTGTGCAATTACTTCAGATTTTTTTGGCATTTCTCTCATATTTTTACCTCGCACGCAAAACGAGGTGGCGTTAGCACGAATTCCGAGGCAATCACACGGATTTCAAAGTAAATCAAGGTAGAGAAGGGGAGGAATTTTTCCTCTTTGCTTCTTTTTCAGCTGTTTTTTCTATAGAGATAAAGCTCTCTCTATTGGGAGAAAGAGAGCGGTAGAGATGGAGAGAGGTGGCTGTCGGCGAGGAATTTGCCGACGGCAATTGGGTTGAGCTGGAGTGTTAGTGTGGGAGAAAAGAAAAGAGAGAGAGGGAGAATGAGACAGAGAGAGAGAGAGAGAGCAACGGTTTGGGGAGTTAGGCATGGAGGTGCGACGAGAAGAACAGGGAGGTCGTGCGTGTGGGTCGAAGGTGAGTTCACACGATCAGCAATGAGGAGCGATGAGCTCGATTTGTAGCACGTGTGAATGGAAGAAGTGGGGAGGGATGTTCGGTCATGTGCTGAGAGGGAGTGACGTGGCAGGTAAGGGATATATGAGTTGCATGTTGATGACTGGATGGGTCGTGGATAGTGAGATTAAGCAAGTGAGAATTACATTATTTAACTCAAAATTCATGCCTATTTCATCGAAATTTCTCAATATCGATTGATATGAGTATCGATTTTAAGTAATTTTGAAGTTCTGGATGCAACAGCATTGTCCATTTCGTATTGAAGATCATTTGATCAATCTCACATCGAGTTGGGTCAAATTCAACACAAAATATATGTTGTCGTATTTAACAGCTCGACACTCATCCAAATTGATTGAGAACAATCGCATTGGATAGATTTTGACATTTTGGCGATAACGGCACAGTCAATTTCGTGAAAGGAGGTTATTTGGACGTCGTCGTCTCTCAATTCCAATCTCTTCTTCTCCTTCAATCGATCGTCGAATAATACGAAATGTATATCTTAATCAAATGTTTTAGATGCATTGGTAAAGTCTGTTTGCCGATCAAAAGTCGTTTCGACCAGTTTCGGTGTTGATCGGGGGTATTTTCACTTCGATTTGTGCAACATTGCATATGTAGTCCGTCGAATCCGCCATGCTTGCTTATTTTGACTTATGTGACTTTTGTGGAGGTCAATATATCCAAACCAATCTTGCGAGCATTAGAGCCGACTGAGAGGGAGAAGAAGAGAAGAAATAGATCTCATGTGTGTAAGCTAGAGCGGGAACAATGTCAAACATGAGCCGGCCGTGCTACTATCTTGTATGCGCGAGGGATCGGGTGCAGCACATTGCAAAAGAGGTAAGATTAAGATTTTCTTTTGTAACTTTTATGAATTTAAAATAATTTATATTTTAGGTATGTTTCAATTGTATTTTATGTAATGCACAAAATCCTAGCATTATGCTGCAAGAAGATTGATGATTCAATAGGATTATTGCAAGAATAAGCAAAACAATGAGAAATTTGACTTACGTTCCATTATAGGTATGACTTTCGATGCAAATTTTATTTTCAATTTGATGAAATGAATCTATACAGGATTTCATTTGCAAAAATTTCAAAACCCTAAGTCTATTTTATTAACATAATCCCAAAAATAACTATGATTTACTATAAGATTAGTAAGAGTGGCAATCTTAAAGAAAAGAAAGATTTAATAAAGTAAATTAGTAAGAGCTAAAGCCTTCATTATTTTATTGATTTTAAAAAATTAAGGTTAAAGATTTTATGAAAATAATATTGGATAATACGTATTATATTTATATTTAGAAAATAGGGGAGAAACCATATTATACTTTGTAGGTAAATATATAAATTAGCAATCAAAACGTGCAAGCATGAAAATTGAAATGATGATATATTATTATGTTTAAATTGAAATAATTGGAAAGAATAATAGAAATTCTTAAATTGAATTAAATTGAAAAAAATTAGACTTTGAGTAGAGAAAATAAATAATGTCGTGTATGTTAAATTAAAATTTAAACTTAAAAAAAATATGATAATTAACATTAATATCAATTATATTAACTTGGTTGAATATACCTAATGAAATTAAGATAAGTGTGAGAACTCAATTAAAAATTTTAATCATCATTAAATAATAAAATGAGAAAAAAAGTATGAATGTATCCTAGGTGAAAGACATATTCTAATAAAATAGGTATAATTATACTCCCAAAGTTGATCAAATTAATGATCTCATTTATAGGGACTTTAATTAAAAATTTTAAAAGAAAAGATAATCAAGAGGCATCGAGTTAAAGTGAATAATCATGTTCCTTCATTATAGTAAAATTAATTTTTTTTCTCTAGATCAAATGCTTTGAT
The DNA here is from genome assembly GCA_021442155.1 of Cymbidium sinense. Lineage (NCBI taxonomy): Eukaryota > Viridiplantae > Streptophyta > Magnoliopsida > Asparagales > Orchidaceae > Cymbidium > Cymbidium sinense. Next base: position 39,052,678 of record CM038225.1, read on the forward strand.
GTATGGATAGATGCGATAGAAAAACTTTTTTACTATATTTACTAATGCAATTCTTTATCGTTCTTATATCGAATCAATAGCATCAATATTAATCATACTTGTTACACATGTTCTCGTACAAATTTATTTTTCAAATGTTTTAAACCAACATGGATAGCTTCATAGATGCATGATATAATATATATATATATATATATATATATTGATGAAACTTAATATAAAATAAAGTAATAATTATATGATGAATATGCATGTTGAGGATGGAGTCACCCCCTTAAGATATTGGTTGGAGATATAACGTACTCGTGCATATTAATGAAAATGATAGCCTACTCATTGGATAGATTTGAAAATGTTCTTTTTAGAAAAAGTTATTTAGATTGTGACTCCTATGATGATTGAAAATAAGAAAATAAAATTTTGTATCGATTATGTAATGTTTGTTTCACTTATTCCTTTTATGTCAAACTGTTTAACAATACTTTACTTACATGTTCAATTGTTATTTAAACTGTCATGCATATTTTTTTCTATAAACTTGATTTACTGTAATGTAGAAACATATTTATCTATTGAATCTATAATTTATTTGTAGTTGTTGCGAAATTTTCAGGCAACCATCTTAATTAAATGGATAATAGAATGGGGGACTTTGTTTACAAATGCAAAGAAACTTCAAGAGATAAGTACTTGAATAGCTAATGTTTTATATAATTTCAATAGTAAAAGTTTGAACTTCTAGACATACTTGTGTATTTTGTGGTTCGAATTTTTAGTTGACTCTTTAAGAATTTAAAAGATATTTTATACTTTATATTTTCTTGGAAGTGTTTAAATTAAGTTCTTTCTTTTCAACCGTTTGTTTTGGCCTTAGTATTCTAAGCTTTTGGGCCAGGTCATGATATTCACCCACAACTTACCGCATTCACAACTGACTTAGCTTCATTTTCATTTCTTTTTCACAATGGCTCCATGCTACCTCAATACCACTAAATCTATTTGGATGTTATATCTCCATGACACAATTAACACCAACCATGGCAGCTTCTTCACAATGCTACCACCAAACAACAAAACTATACTAGATCTCTTCATTGCTCGAGTTTTACTGGCATCATATGTTGACCTCCATATCTACTTCAAGATGAAACTCAACCAACTTTGATGAAGACGATAAACAACAGACGTAATATCACGATATTGAAATGAAACATGCTGATTAAGAATGAAATCATTTGAAAAGTCCATTTGTAAAAACAAATTTTGTAGATGAATCAAGAATGTTGAAATTTAAAGGAGGATCCATCAAGCGACTCGATGAATATGACAAACAACGAATGCGATATACCCCAAGTCAAATTTGAGATGCCTCGATCGCAATCTAAATCCATTCAATTAATGCCATTTCATAAAGTGAACCTCACTTGTGTGTCCAAAGCACCAAAATTATCAAAGGCAACACATGATTGATTCAACCATATGCAATGAAATCGATGGTCAACAAATATGACGCACAAGAATGAACTTAAATTGCTTCAATCTCCATCGATAATGCTCAAATGTCCACCATCTATAAAACAAACAACTCTGATTCATTCAAAACATCAAAATTAGCTAGAAAAGATACACCATATTGCACAGGTTCTCATGCGAGGGAAATTCAAATTTTTTTCCTACAACCAATATGACACTCTTCGAGATGGGTGAACAATGAAAAACTTGCGAGCAAAAAAAAGAAAGAATAATTTTATACTAATTATATGTATAATTATGTTATATAACACAAATTTATTACTAATTAAAAAAATCCCTATCCGATCAAATCTCTTAACAACCACCAAAATCTTGTACCTCATGCTATAAAGTGCCACCAACATAGCCCATGATGCCTAATACTCTATTCTAATGCTCCATTTTTCACAAAAAAACCCTAATACTAATCTTGTCACCCCTCCACTCAAGCACTGACCCCAGCTCGCTTTGACCTCCTCTACTCACACATGCCCTCACTATTCATAGACCACAAACCCCACCGCACATCCCTCTCTCTTCTTTTGGTTTTTGACTTTGCATGACAGAAGCACAAACCTCCCCTCTTGCATTCTCCTTCGCTTCTCATGCTCAACATCACCGCCATGTAAGCTTTATTAACCTTCTTATGACGAAAGTTTACGCCAATCACCTTATGTCTCTTTCTCTCGCCTTGTTGTTAAGTAAAAACCCTAGATAACCTCCCACTCCACTAAACCACTCAGATCCCCATACCTCCCACAATGGATCATCCTCACTCACTCTTTCTCTTTGCTCATTAACCTTCATCACCTACTCTCTCAGTGTTAGCCACCCACTCTCACACACACTGCCATCCAAAGTTTAGACTAGCATCCCCTCCCATCCACAACCTTAGCTAATGACCCTGTCAAAAGTCACCTTACAACCACAACCTAACGCCTCTCTCTCTCTCTCTCTCTCTCTCTCTCTCTCTCTCACTCAAAATAAGAGAGAATCTCTCTCTTATCATCTCACTCTCCCACTCTCTCCCAAAATGAGAGAATCTCTCACTCTCTCTCTCTCTAAACAGAGAATTGACACTACCCCTCTCTTCCTCTCACTCTACTTTTCTATCCCTTTCTAACTTTCAAACTTTAATAGAGACATCCTCTCTTTCTCTCTCTAGCAAAAAGAAGCTAAAAAATCATCATATTATCATCTCATTGATATCGACCTCGTTGGCAAAGGTATAAAAAATGCAACCCTAAAACTCTAAAATTTTGATCATGACGTGCTTGGGGCAACGGCTAAAATCTATACATGTTTTTCTTAGTGTGGTAGGAGAAAACTACTAAAAAAACATTCTCAAAATGACAAGTAATCCTTATATACGCTTTTCTTAGCATAATGCAGAAATTTTGATAAGCAACTGTACTCAGCAGGAAAATTTGTGCAAATTTTTGTGCAAGCGACCAACATGCACTTATTTTAGTGTGGTGTGAAAAAAATAAATCATAGTTCACACTACTCATATACACTTCACGGTGTGCAGATTTAGCACTCCTAAAGCAACCCTATATGTAGGGAAGGCATCAAGAGGCAACCAACATTTGCTTTACTCTACACTTACAATGAACCCAAGTGAAACAAAAATAAAATATTTTTAAATGCAAATGGAACAAAAATATGAAATTAAAGCAAATATGAGCTTATGGAAATTCATAAAACCAAGTTGAACTTGCAAAAATGAGAACACAATTGAATCTAGAAGCAAGCTTACAAATGACTTGAAGACTTGCTAAGATCATAAGCCAACCTCACATAGTGGGATCAAGGCTTCTTGTTATTGTACTCTAAATACTCCTGAACAAATGTAACAATCTCAAGAAGATTGAGATAATAAAAATAAATTGAGCACCCCTCTAATTTATAGAAGGGTAAAGGATTTCTTATGCGAACACACTCTATTCTTATTATACATTATATTAATATTTATAAATTTATATTATGATTTTTAAAAATTTTAAATATATTTAATATAAAAATATTTGGAATTATAATACACGAACTTATATCTTAATAAGTTTTATATCAATTTTAAAATTTAGAATTATTAAAAATGTTACTTATGTATATATTTTATTTATTTATTTTACATAATTATCAAATATTAATATTATTGTACCATTTAAATTATATTTCATAATTTTAATATTTATTACATTATTGGCTTCATCCCTTATTCTATCTCGATTGAACTATTAAACTTTGAACCTCTCCTTTCAAATCCTAATTTGATTCGATTTTCGCAACCTGTGTGCAAGTACTTTGAAAAATCATGAATATTTAAAAAATCTATAATCCTTTTTAAGTGAAATTACAATCTATCAAATTATGTACACTCTTAAGATGGCCACCTTATTTATAAGACTAGATCTTAAGTCCTATATGCTCTCTAAGACTAGACTTACAAAATTGATCCAACTTAGCCAATCTAATCTTCTTCCTTATTGAGACTGGAGTTAACAAGATTTATGCATTGATAAAATTCAATTAACTTCACCAAACTATAAATATGAATGATCAAATAATTTTTACCTAATGATGACTGTGTTGATGGAAGGCTTTAATTGAAGGAGATATTACCATCAAAATGCCTAAATCTTAATGCAAATTAGTTTGGACTTAAAATTCAAAAAAATATGAAAATTTTGAATAAAATTATAAAATGTAAATTTATCAAGTGAAATTAACTGCCCAAAGCTTAAAACAAAATCGATCCATCATCCACCATAGCTTGTCCGGAAATGACAATTTAAAAAATTCCTAGCTCACAAAGGAGTCAATATTAGATCGAGTGCATTAACAAATAATCTTATGCAAGTGCATTCTCTATGTGACAAAATGACACCACAGTAGTCAACTATAGCCTCTAACTAGGTGATGAAGTTATGATCACAATTATAGCTCACAAGTTTCCCAATAACTCTCTCTCTTAAAATATGAGTCATAAGATACATTTTATAGAGCACAAAGTCCTCTATCTATGTGACAAAATGACACCACAGAAAGTAGTGGTTACAACTATAGCCCTCTAACTAGGTGTTATGAAATGCACCATTAAGTTATGATCACAATTATAGCTCACAAGTTTCCCAATAACTCTCTCTTAAAATATGAGTCATAAGATACATTTTATAGAGCACAAAGTCCTCTACTAGATAAGATCAACTTGAAATATTATTTTAGACAAATATCCATCACAAGTCTACAAGATTCCCCTTGATGAACCAACCTATAGCTACAAATAAGAATATTTTGGTCAAATTGAATCGACTATCTCCTCTAATTAAGTAGATCAAAAGCCATGACAACTCATGATGACAAAATCATAAGACTTTGATTGAGTTCGTCGTCATTTTCCTAACCATGTACTCTAGGCTAATGGTGATAAATTTCCTTGACTTTAAAACAATAACTGCTACTGCATGCCAAGCAATCAGTGCCTAATGACTAGCCTTAATTGAAAGTTCTCTCTCACTGCTTAAGAGTAATTAACATTAGGTGTTTGTGCCTCTGGGAAACCTAGAAAAAGATATAAAATACTTGTTAAATGAAAGCAAAATTTTGAAGTTGCGTCTTATCTACAAACTATTCTGCCTTCAAAAAGTTTGACTTGAAATAAACACAAGACTTTCTCGTGAGAGGCCGAGCGTGAATTTTTGGAGCCCACATCATATAACCATAAATAAGGGACATCAACATATTTAACTATTATCTTTATCATCCTCATTTTCAATTTCTATAAGGTTGTACTAGTGTATGTCTATCACATTATTTCAAGTATCCTTATACAAAATTTAGATGACTATAATTCCTATTCTCACATTAAAAATCGTATAATATACTATTATAGTGGCTACTATGATCATGTTAATTGTTATGATTTATATCAGAAATACCATTTGATCTCTGATTATGATCCACATAATTATCAAAGATTTAAGAAGCAATCCTCTATATAGAAAGCTTTTCCCTTTGATAGCATGCCTACATGGGTTTCATATGTTCCAATAGCCTTCTAAATTTTAGAATCTTATTTAGTTAAACAAAAGTGCTCGAACCTTACAATCTTTCCCTTCATAATGGAAATTTTTTATTCCATTCTAAAATATTATTTGATAAATTACACCATTCAACAAATCAATTGATGCATATTTTCATTACATTACAATTTTAGTCCCCTATCTACCTACATTTACCAAGTCCTTATCTAAATTACTAAAATTAAAATCACTACAATAACTTCCTTAACTCCAACACCTCAGCATATGTTGACAATTCTTATTAAGTTTTTTATGATAATAGACCTATTAATAATAATAAACATTCTAATGATAATCCTTATGAAGATGTTAATAATGACACCCGTCTTGATGATAATGAATTATGCCTTGAGGATTGTAAATAAGTCATCAAAACCTAAGTTTACTACTATACTTGAGGTTGAGATATCATTAAACATTGAGCCAGAGCCTATGTTGTATAAGTTCTTAAGCCTAATAATATTGTTTGACATGGGCCAGAGTTCCCAAAAAAAGTTAATTAAAGACCCAATTATTGTTCTTGATTTTGGCTAGACTTTGATGACCCCAATTTTAATATCCCAACTACTAGACACAGATATAGTTCAGAAGATGTCACATTTAAGGAGTCAGCTCTTTAGTTTTCTCCACCTCCTTCTGAACCACCCTTTACACATTGTTCCTCTTTCTCACAAATCATTTATACCTATCTCTCCACCTTTGCAAGTGTATACAAGATGAGGTCAACAATACAATCATTAATATTATTCAAACAAGTTGACCATCAACCCCTTGGAAAATTCTCTAATCTTCATGTGCCTATCACCCTTCAGAAAGACAAAAGGCCATGGGCTAATCATCATATTCAAACTTATATGTCCTTTAAACATGTTCACTTTGACTACCAACCTTTTTTTTTCCGTATCTTTGCATCAACTTCAATTTGTAAGACATAACAAAAGATGCTAGATGATCTCAATGAAAGTAGGCTATGGAGATTGAAATGTTGTCTTGCTAGCATGCATGGGATTTAGTGATCCCTCCTCTTAGCATTAAACCAGTCCCATGTTGATGGGTTTTTACTATCAGATTTCATCTTGATGGCTTCAATAATAGATACAATACATTTCTAGTTATCGAAAGTTTCACCCCAGTCTATAAGATTGACTACTTTGACACATTCTCCTCAGTTGTCAAGCTCAACTCTATCTACCTACATTCTTATATCACTCACCATAAGTTAACCTAATAATTGCTACAAACAAGTATAAGTAATGTCTTGCTTTACAGAGATCTCATTAAATTCATTTATATAAGCTATCAATGTAGAGAGGCCACCATAATACATTATTGAGGGAGACAAGAATATGTAAACAAAACAATTTATGGACTAAAGAGAGCACTTGGGCTTAGTTTGATAAATTTTGTGAAGTATTTTAGTTGAGTTAACCTTCACAAACAAACTAGATACTCCATTTTCACCAGACATATTTCATCAAATTGTATTATCTTGGCAATCTATGCAAATGGCACTATTTTAATTAATGTACAACATTATAAAAGAATGATATGATTACAACGAGAGCAATTACAAAGAATTGCAAGAATACAATAAAAAAATAAAAGATTAAATACATATAGCATGAAGCCAAAAGATGAATCATCCAATTTTACAAAAAATAATATAAAGAGGTAAAAAGAACTCACTTGGTCCGTCTTGTTTGAAGAGTAGTGAAAACAAGACAGCGATGATATATTTTTATATTTTTTCTACATCCTCATAAGGTAGATAAGCTTTGCAACCTCCTATTTGCCAAAATATCATCACTAATAATGCCCCATCAAAATCATCAAGTTATTGAGCACCATGACTATCTATGTCTTCAATTTACAAGAGCGATCAAAAGGGTTATTAAACTAAGGATCTGTTTGGGGCAGCTGTCGCTTCTTGAAAAGCTAATTGTAAAGCTATTGTGGAGAGTAACTTTTTGAAAAAGTTGTTGTGTATATTACAAATATTTTTCTTTTTGAAAAATTCAAAAGTTTCTACACTAATACAAATTTCTTCTAAAACAACTTTTTTCACAACAAAATTTTCCGAAAAAAAAATTAAACTAAAACTCTTTTTGTTTTTTGCTTCAAAAGCAAAAATAAAAATCTGTCCCAAATGCACCCTAAAATGATATCTACAAACTGCTTTATGGCCAACAAATTGATGTTGTACCAAATAATGTTTGGAATATAATACTAACAACAAAGGAGTTTCCCGATCTTAAAATAATATGCTGTAAAAATTCTTAAAGAAACTAATCTTATAGGTTTCAAACTTGATAATACTCCCATCTACACTTAGAATATTGCCTATAAAAAAAATAAAAAATTTTAAATGCTCCTCATTATTAGAGATTGGTGGGTAAATTTATCTTATCTTACTATAAATATACCCAACATCCACATTGATAAAGGGATTGTGAGTCAACACATGCAAATTCCCAAACAAAAATACTAAAAAGCTATTCTATGCATCTTCAGGTACATCAAGAAGTCACCATATAAAAGGATATCTTTAGATTAAAGCTTTTTTGAATGCTAAAAATTATGGATCTGTTGATTATATAAAATTCAAATGTGAGTATTACATATTTATAGGAGGAGATAACTTGGTCACATGAAAAGTAAGAAATAAATAGTACTTAAATCATATCAAATACTAAGGAAAAACACAAAACCATGAGATATCTCAAATGTGAACTAAGATTGACTTGCAAGATCTCTATTGCACAATCATTGGTATTAAATTGTGATAATCATGATGTCATCTACATTACATTTAATCTCATATTTCAAGGAAAAAAAACACATTAATGTTAATTATAATTTTATCTAGGGTGTGATGCTATTAAAGAAAACCATTATTCCACATGCTCCCAAGCTACAAATAGCAAGCAAATATATTTACTGAGCCTTTCAATCTACTTCAATTTTTCAAGCTATGTAACAAGCTTGAGCTAATTAATATATATGTTTCAGCTTGAGAATGAGTGATAAAATAGAAAGTTTTTCTTTCAATAAATTGTTCTATATATAATTAGTGCAATATGTTTACTTCATTATGCCTCGACACATTTGCCTGATGCAAGTCATAAATGGAGGGATTTTCCTTTAAATAATACAATGGAACCTCTTCTCCCTCGCAGCCTCAATATTAATCTCAATATCATGAAAAAAATAAGTTATTTATTAAAAATGATAACATACAACTTCAACACCTTATTATATGAGGAATTGTTGTATTTAATGATCAATCATTTCAAAATTCTTTCACTTCTAAGCGGTATCAAATCTTGACAAAGATAATCACGCCTACTAGACCAACTTTTGGGATAGCGAACATCTAATTATAACCCACTCCTAAGAAATACTTGAACCATTCCAAAGATACTTGAAACAACCTAATGATGGGCTTAATTTTCAAAAGCATAACTAAAGAGCTTAAAAACTTAAGAAAATAAAATTTTAATTACATGAATAAATACAATTAAAGAAAAACACAAAAAGATTTAAACAAAATAAGCTCTGGAGAAATTTACAGCATAAACATCATATATACGGTCTGAATGATGTGGCTGTATAAAGTCATCATCAGTGGCATGTCCTAACAAAGCTGGGACAAAACAACACTTTGCTGGCTGCATAAAATAGCACAAAAACAAAATTCTGAGGATAGAGCATAGAAGTATAAACAGATGCTGGCAAAAAAATCAGTATGATAATTAGGAATCAACAAAAACTAAGTAAATTAATTAAAATGTCAGTGACACAGTAAAATAATTATATTATAATAGTCCTAACAAATTTTCTGCAAAATAGAGACAGTAACCAGCATATATAGCAACCTTATGACGGTTACCATTCAGCATATGATCACAGGAGTGAAAAGATGAAACATGTTAACCCAAATAGAGGCAAGGAACTAAAAGAAAGTATCAAAAATGAATGAAAATAAACTTATATTCTCATAGTATCATACAGATAATGCAATTTAGAAGTTAAATAAAGATCCATAAAGAATTCCACCCATTAAACATATCAATCTAGGGCATGAATTTTAGGATGTCAAGAAAGATCATTTCCAGTGCTAAGAATTTCCTCTAGAATGAAACCGGAGTATATCGATTTTAGAATTATTAGATTCATAGTCCACTGCTAATGTATGGAGCTGCAATAATCACAGGAGTTAGGATTATTAATGACAAGTCTTAAAAAGTATTGAGCAAAGTTTAGATGATTATCAAGAAATTAATATTAAGGAGTTGAAAAATATATATTTCCTCAAATTCAGGGTCTATTTGACTTGTAAACTACTAAGTAAAGGGACATGGAATATGAAGGAAGGTCTATTTGACAAGCCTGGGTAGTATTGTCCTCTTGTTCACATATAAATATGCAAAAATTGATATTATTAAAGCTGGTACAGCAACTCAATACAGTGGTAGTCTGCCAAAGTCACTACCACGTAGCATGTAAAGAGCTTAGGGCTTATTTGGGTCGCATGTAAATGAAAAAGAAGTAATATCCACTTCCAAAAGTAATAGATTATTCAGTATTAGTGGCAAAGGCCAGAAGAGTAGAAAAGCAAAGAAGTCCACAAAAAGAAGAGCATTCAAGAGGGTGAATATACTACACAGTCAGGAGGCTCAAATTGAAAGAAGCCAATTCCATTACTAGTAAGGTTACTAGTAGTGTTGTCAGTAGTGCAATAGAATCTTTTGTAAACTATAAGAAATTACACCAGGGAGAATATCTTGTGGGGTTCAATGTATGTCATTTATGTTGATAGCAAGGCCATCAGATGAGGAACTGTCTCAGCTCTGTTTAAAAGTCTACATCAGATGCTAAATTATAGAAAGCTCCATCTCAAAGAAATTTTTATGAAGGATCTACTAACATAGGTCAAAAGCATAAGAGTTTGAGTCAAGTGCATTGACTTGCAATAAAGAACAGTCAAAGCATAATATACAACCATGAGTCTATGCCTTGACTCAACAGGAGCCTAAAAAACCAATTGAAGTTTATAATTGATGTAAATTACAATCAAGATAAAACTTCTTAGGTGTTGTTAATGTTAAAGAGAATATTAACCTGCAACTCTAGATCAAATGTCTTGATTTATTACATTAAATATACACTAGATATTATTACTCACATAGGCCTAATGATTTAAAGCTAATGTTGTTATGTTAAAAGTATTAAGAGGCAGCAATGTTTAAGTTTGCCTCATGAGGATATATCTTGGTGAATATATTTGGTTAAACTATAACTAGAAATGTAATTAAAACTTTGAAGATGAAATTTTTATGAGAGAATGTGAAGATCCAAATATTTTAATTAATTAATTTAAAATATTAAAATTTAAAAATTTTGATAATCAAAAGGTTGGGATTAATTTGCATATTTAATTGAGCAGTCAAAGTCAAATTTGTATAAATAGACTAATTACATAATATAGCTTATTTTGTTTATATAAATATTATGATTTTATTTGAGAGATAAAATTCAGTTTTTAGAGATGTAATTTAATTTGAGATTTATTTTATGACATTAAAATAAATAAAAAAATTCCATCCAATTGTTTGTTTTTGTCTTGATATTTCAAACTTCTTGGTCGAGTGTTAGCATCAAATCACTAGAAAATTCTTCATATCAAAAAATACATTTAATGAGAAAAAGCCTTATTTAATCAAACATATTTTTCAAAAGGGGAATAGATAAGTAGTAAATAAAACAAACAATCTTAATATTTTTTCTTCTGATTATTCAATTACTAATACATAAATGGACAATAACTTGGGTACAAAAATTAATAAAATAATTACTAAACCACTCTAGATCTATACAAAAAGGACAAAGACCATTCAAAATCTCTTGCAAGTTTAAGACTCAAAACCCATGTCAAACAATCTTCTTAAATCTCCTAATAATGAGCATAAGAAAGCTATTGTGACATAAGAAAAGATGTTGAACATTCCTAATAGCTTAAAACTCAATACATAAAAAAAAATTTCTCCTACACATAATGCCTTGCAAATATTAATACCATTAAATTTTCAAAAATTTAATACGAGGCATTGGAGACAAGAATTAGGAGAAAGCTATACAAGAATAGAAAATTTTCTAAGAATGAATCACAATTAAATGTTAGTTGAGCATAAAAATGAAAAAAAAAGACATTTAGATGTTAGAAAATTTGTACATATATAAATGAAACTGATGGGAACCCATGAAGATATGAGCATGTTAGTAGCAAAAGGCTATATCAAACCTATGAATAAACTAATGAAAAATATTTGCTCATATTATACAATGAATATGATTCCTATCATTATCTCTCTGACTACTAACTTTTATAGTCTATGCAATGTAAATATTTTTTGTGGTGATGTGAAAGAAGTTTTATGGATCCTTCGCTAGGATTCAACTCTTCCAATAAAATAACAAATATGCAATCTAAAAAAGGTATTATATGTGTTAAAACTCCAAGTACCTAATTTTAAATTCATAAAACCTATGAGTGAAAGAAGACTATACACTCTTTATAAAAAACACAATTGAAAGAAAAGTAATAATTCTTATCGTATATGCTGATAATATAATTATTACAAGCCATGATAATGAAGAAAAAGAATCACTCGAAAAAAATTGCTATAAAATTTAAGGCCAAAGAACTCAACAAACTTATGCTTCATTAGCATAAAAGTAGCTCAATCAAAAAAAGTTATTTATCTTCCATTAGAAATATGATATGAACTTAATAAGAGAAGCAAATATATTAGATTATAAGCCAACAAATATGATAGACTGTAAGCCATGTAAACTCCATTAGTAGCAGACAAAAAAACAAGACATTGTTAAAAAAATTGAAGTTGGCAAAGTCGCTAAAAGACTAATCTACCTATCTTTTACTTGTCCAAATATTGCATTTGTGATAAGCCACATACAATACTTCATGCTTAAGCCAAAGGAATATCCCTTCAAATTGCCAATAGAGTCTTAATATCTAATACTGAAAAAATTATCTCTATACAAAATATGAAACTCTAAAATTAAAAGGCTATGTTGACACTATGTCGGATCACTAGTAGATAGAAGATTGACTTTTACATTCCTTAACAAAATCTTGTAACATAGATGAGTAACCAACCAATGTTCTCAAGATCAACTGAATATTGAAAGTTTAGAGTAATTGCTCAGGGTATCCATGAACTTCTATGGTTAAAACTTAAACTACAAGATCTAATAATTAAATAAGAATGATCAATATAGTTATACTTTGATAACAAGTCAGTAATTAGCATTCACCAAAATCCAGTACAACAATGAGCAAAACAAATATGTGAAGGCGGACAAATATTTCATAAAGAAAAACTAGATGGTAAGCTGATTTGTACTTCTTATGTTCTAACAAACAATCAACTTACTAATATATTCACCAAAGGCCTTAACAATCCTCCATTCAAATATATTTTGAGAAAACTTGGAATGGTAGATCTTTGTCACCATGTTTGGTGAGGAGTGTTGGAGAACATCAGTTACTATCATGACAACAATAAAAACAATTTTAAGAGGAAACTATGGGCAAATTGCATGTTAGAGATGAAAGGTATTAAGCCATAATAGGAGGTCAAACCAGCTCTAATTGGTAGACAACAAAATAAGAAGGGCTATGAATCCATGAAAATAGGGCAAATATGGAAATCTGGATTAAGAAAATTAATGGAGATTTAGTAAATATTTTTTAATTGTAACTATTACGCTTTCTAAAGATGAATAAGCAACCCCACATATAAATATAATTGAGTGTGTGATAATACAAGAAAGCATTTGTCATTCTCTTATTTTCTACATCATAATTCAAATTTTGAACTCCAATGTTTAAATTAGAAAGTTTGAAATTCAAATTTTAAATTTAAGTTCCAGAATCTGAAATTTAAAAGTGGATAAACTTAAGTGACATAATTAGTGGAGGATGTGGTGAAGAAAATTGGGTAGGTCGTTGGGTAGGTGGAAGCAGCAAAAAAGGTGTCCTTTAGCAGGTCCCGAATAATGCTAGGGCTAAGATGAGAAGGATGGTGTGCTAGTGGTGATGGTTACATTTGGTACATCATTTAAAGAATAAAATAAATAATGATGCATATATAGTGGATATCCTGGGGTTTCAAACATATTTGATTAAACTAGGTTGATTCAATCTATTAACCATACTAACCATTTTTCTTTAAGCTATCTAACCATGATGACTTTGATGTTAACTCTTCATCAGAAATCAGCTTCCAACTTATCGAACTTCGAAGTATACTAGTATCTTTTGTGAGAAAAAATTCACAACTGAAGATCTTCAACATCTTAATGTGACCAGAAACTTCGAAATGGAAGAGACAAAAAGCCTTCATGTCCTTAGACATTTCAGTGAGAAAGTCAATAGCAAAAGATAATCTTCAAATTTTTCACTTTTCACCTATAAGATTGAGCTGTCTCCAGCTGATAGTGGATATATCAGTCCACCGAAATTGGATCCCAATCTCAAGAAACCTAAGACCTCCTAATACTACAAATCCTTCATTATTTGATCGTTTCTTTCAGACTGTTTGAATTAAAACCCAGCAAGTTTACAAGAGAACTGCAACAGGATAAGCATACATATTCTGCATGGTAACTTAAATGCATAGCACATTTAACCATTTATGAAAATTATAACTATAGAAAAGAAAGAAAGAAAGAAAATATACAAGAAATAATACATTCAAAAACTTAGAGTTGGTTTCTTTTAGTTGAAATCAACCTGAATTGCATCAAGATCCATCATGTCAAAGTTTGCCTTTCTCTTGATAATCTTGCGCATATGTTGTATAGCAAGCTTGACCTGGATGGAATAATTGATTGTTAATTTGCACGACTATATATACATTGTTCTGCAAACACAGTTTTAAGCCCAGGAAAACAAATTGACTAGACATGACAGTAACTAACATTCCAATAGTATTACCAAACTCATTAAAATTCTCATATGAATTTAGCTTGTACTAGCCTAGCTACCACCTTATATACTTCAAGATTTAAAGAAGTAAAATCAAGAGCTGAGGTATTTGTTCTTATCTATGTCACTCATATGCCTCAAAATAAAAAATAAAAAATAAAAATTAATTCAGAAATATGATATAAATCATTAACAAATATTTAAAAGAAAATGAAAAATCTAAACTCTAACAAAAAAGTAAAAAATAAACAAAAAATAACTTAAAAAGATAATGACAACAATTAAAAGAAAATGAAAAACCCATTAAAAGAAAACTAAAAAATTAAGAATGATGAAAATTAAATTTGTTAAAAAGAAAATTTAAAAAAGAACTTAAAAGAAAATGAAAACAAACAAATTAAAATAAAAAGAAAAAACAATTAAAAAAAAATTAAAAACACCTAGAAACTTAAACTCTCTATCTGTGAACTAGTATAATTTCTAAACCTAAAAATTTAAACTCTCTTATATATAATTTAAATGTGTCTTTTAAGTTCCTTAGTTTTAAGCACTTGTCATATGGTATATAAGCTCAAAGCATATGGCTAGAATGAAAAGGGCAAAAGCCTCATTGAAGCTAAAAAAATCTTATGCCTCATGGCATTTATCCTTGTTTAAAAAGGCATTCAAGGCCCTCGAGACACACATAGAACTGAGTCGCATAAAAAATGCCTTGAGGCTTAGGCATATGAGACGATGCATCAATAAGGTTATGTAAAAAATTAAAGTATAATATATTATATTATCATCTTGATTTATATTATATTATATTATACTTTTAGTTAACATACATAATATCAATGCCTGAAAAAAATTGTAAGATAATTTTAATATGATAGAAAACTTAATTGTGTTATTAATTTAAAATTTTATTTTAATAATATTAAATCTAATGTTAACTAATATAAAAAGTAAGAAAGACAATATGGTGATCAAAGAAAATTGAAATATGCCAAAGATATAGAATTGGTGGAAGATTCAATTATTATAAATGATAATTCTTCTGAAGAAAATAAAAGTAAGATGAGGTGATACTCATAGTTTATTTAAATTTTAAATAAGTTCTTACCTTGAATTTCATACCCAACTTCAGTTTATATTAACATTTAAGATTTAGATTTGTAATTTATGTCTTTATGATAATAAACTAAGTAAAAAAATGGATGGTTTGTCATATTTTTTGAATTTTTTTTTATTTTATGAGTTCTTATTTATCTATTTTAAGGCTTAGGTTTTGATCTGGCTCATCTCGCTAAGGCAAAAAGCTTTAATTCTCGATTCCACCTTTCTAAATCTTGGCATTTATTGGGTAACTTATGGTGATGCATGCCTCAAGGTAGATTCCTTGAACATCATTTTAAAAGATGAACTATATTAGACTGATAACATGGTTCAAATGTAGGCACTCGGAATTTCCAAAGAACACCTGAGCCAAAGTGTCCCGATCTAACCATAAATCCCTCTAATTCAGGGTGGCTAATAGCTTCACATGTCATTAACATCTACAAGAATTGATACTGAACAAATTCTATGGAGTTAAACTTCTGCTTGTTCAATCGAATTAAAAGTTCACCTGAGCAGGAAAAAATGGACAGGTGGTCTCAATCCTTACATGGCCCTCTAGTCAGGCAACCATATAGATAAGTAAACATTCTAAAGGGCCTGAAGCAGGTCAAGAACATAATTGATGAACGTTAAAATAGATGTAGGTTCCTAATGAAACAAGGGGATCAATGTAACCATTATCATAAAGGACTTAGCCTCTTGTTAAATGATGTTATATTCTGTCCGAGAAACAGAACTAGCTAAACGTCATTAGAATCTTGTGAAGAGCTTGGTTGAATGACGATGCTACTTAACAACTCATATCAAACATGAAGACCATATATACAAGCAGCTAAGATTTGTTTTTTAACAGTGGTTATGCATACAAAATTCTAAAATGAAAACAGAAAAATCAACTGGAGAAAAGAAGAAAATTTTGGCAGTCAAACAAAGCATGAAAAAGGATTACAACTCAATGCATGCTGAACAAAATTTGAAGCATAGTCTCATGGACAAAATAATTACTAATCAATTTTTGGCTTCATCGTGGATTTGCACTCATGATTAGAAATGTTAGAATTTTTTAGTTCCTTTAAAACCGAACTCATAACATCTAAATAGATGTGGGTTTAAACATATACATCATGCATATCAGTTGTGTCGCATATGCACATATAATTGAATGGTATTACAGTTATTTTAAGTGGAGGTCTAAGGTTCAAACCCTTAAAAAAAAAAGGGCAAACTGCATATAAGCCTCAAGTAATCTTTTTCATACAGTGAATTTTGGTAAGGGATATTTGTATGTGTCAACTAGCTCCATCATTAACTCCACAAGATTCGAAAATGGGCTATCAAGAACCATTCCTGCAATGGATGGATCTTCAGCTCCATACATCAAACTGCAAAACATGAGGATCAAAAATACATAAGAGTCATAATGAAGAACATATAAAAAGAGAGGAAGTTCATTACTATTCTGCAAAACTTTTAAGAATTGGAGAATCACCATAAGGAGAGATTTGATTATTTATTCTACCCTGAAGCTTTATATTGATGACATCTGATAAATAAAAAATTTAGCAATAAAATTAAATGGATTGCCATACCCAAAAGAATGTGATCCTCTCCAATTACCTAGTACTACACAATCTCAGACATACAATGCACTATAAGCAGTTGAGATATATCTCACCTAAAGTTTGAAATTACACAATCAGGTGTTAAGGCAGTTTGAAGCATAAGCCTCAAAACTAAGCCATCAAATTAGCTAAAAGCTTGAAAAATAAGCCTCACAATGCACTCTTAGCGCTTGTATCCTTCCAACTTTCTGCAATTGATTTGAAGTTTTTAATTCCAAAGGATGTCATCAACCTTCCGTTGGATTGTCTTGCAACTAGATCTTATTCCCTAAGTATTGCTTTCAGCAGTAGTTCTCAATTTTTCATTTGTTAATCTCATACTTGGTGGCTGTCCAACCGTCCAGCACTCCTTCCGATACCATTCGTCAGTTTCAATCAATAAATTCAACCAGCAACCTTGAATTCTTCATCAATTTCAAGTTCTCTACCACCCTAATTCCTAATTCCTATCTTTACAACTCCTGATTCCTCACAAGATCAATGTCATTTGGTATCAAAGCTAGATCTTTCTTGGGTGCCCTATTCCACTTCCAAACTATCCAAATCGTTCCCCAAGCCTCCAAAAACTTTCTCAAAAATTTCTAGACAGCAAGCCTTTCTTTTCAAATTCAAAATCCAACCCCCAAAACAGCCCAAAGTTCCCATATTTCCCTTAACCTGAAAACCCTAACCCAAGTTAACAATGTGCCACCAAGAAGAAATCCCCAAAGGGGTATCCCAGCCCTTACCATGGAAGATATGCAGCGGAAAATCCTCTAGTTACAGTAAAGGCTCACTGAATCCCAGAGATGATGAATCTATACTACGTCAATTCGGCATTACATATAGACGAAGAGAGCGTTCAAGGGAACATGACCTCGCGATGAAAGTTTACATTCCAAATTTTGAGGGATGTATGGATATGGATGTCTTCATTGAGTGGATACAAATTGTGGAGTGGATCTTTGAATACAAAGATGTTCCAGATGTCAAAAAGGTGAAACTAGTTGCTATAAAGCTTAAGAAGAGTGGTTAATGATGGTGGGAGAACTTGAAGTGCATAAGGTAGTGTGAAGGTAGAAGCAAGATCACTACATTGTCTAAAACAAAGAAAGAGCTGCAACACAAGCATCTACCTACACATTACAGGCAGAATGTTTTCTTCAGAGTCCATAATCTGCAACAAGGGCAGCAGATTGTCGAGGAGTATACATCTGAGTTTAAGCAGCTCATGTTAAAATGTGACTTGGTGGAGCCACAGGAGAATACAATTGTCAGATACTTGGGAGGATTGAAGCCTACTATCAGCAACGTGGTGCAATTACAGCCATATTGAACATTGGCTGATGTGCAGACATTAGCCTTAAAGGTGGAAAGACAACACAAGAACATTAGGAGCACTCCACCCTTCAGACAGAACTCAACCAATGGATCTAGTCTACTGGAGGCACTTAACCTATTCAACATGAGGATAAGTCAGCCCAAGATGTGAAGAAGGGTGAGAAGTCTAGTATACCCAAGACCTTCCCAGCCAGGAAGTGCTTCAGGTGCCTTGGTTATGGGCACATTGCTTCTAACTACCCAAACAAAAGCATAATCTCCTTTCCAAAGCATGGAGAAATCGAGGTAAATGAAGAGGAGCTAGTTGAAGATGTACCTGATGATGAGTATCAGCTTACCGTAGATGATGGGGAGATACTTGTGATTAGAAGGGTGCTCTAATATGAACCCAAGAGGGAACAATAATGGTTGAGACATAACATATTCCGTACCTGATGCACTGTGAAAGGAAAGGTATGCAATCTTATCATTGATGGAGGTAGTTGTGATAATGTAATGCCTACATAGATAGTGGATAAATTGAGCCTCTCTACTCAGAAGCACATCCAACCATATTCCCTTGGCTAAAGAAAGGGAATGAGATTTGTGTTGAGAAGAGGTGTTTAGTGAAATTCTCTATCGGGGATAAGCTCCAGGAGTAAGTTTGGTGTGATGCAGTGCCTATGGATGCTTGTCACATTCTCCTAGGTAGGCCGTAGCAATATGATAAGAGAACCATTTTTTATGGTTACAAGAACACATTCATTCACTAAGGATAGGAACCGCATTGTACTTTCATCTTGGAAGGAGTCTGAGATGATAGATACTCAGACCAAGAAGGATGTTATAGTTTTATGTGCTATCTTTATGCAAGCCATAAGAGAAGCACCCTTAGTGCTAGTATTAGTAGTGCTTAAAAATGGAGAGACCGAGTTGTCAGTACCTATTGAGGTGCAACCTATAGTAGAAGAATTTCAGGATGTTCTGACAGACACTTTACCGGCTGGACTACCACCACTACATGACATTCAGCCCATAGACCTTATTCCAAGATCAATTCTCCCCAACCAACCCACTTACCGTATGCAACCAGCTAAGTATGAGGAGTTATAAAAATAAGTGGAAGATTTAATCTAGAGGATTAGTGCGAGAGTACCAGTCATTGTGCAATTCTAGATCTTATTATACTTAAGAAGAATGGCTCTTGGCGCATGTGCATTGATAATAAGGCGGTGAACAAAATTACTATTAAGTACTGATTTTCGATTCCACACTTGGATGATTTATTATATCAACTACATGGCGCAATCACTTTCTCTAAGATTGATTTGCATAAGGACTACCATCAGATAAAGATGAGGCCTAGAGATGAATGGAAGATAGCTTTCAAGAAACGAGATAGGCTATATGAGTGGACATCATGCCTTTTGATCTGTCAAATGCTCCGAGCACTTTCATGCGGCCAATGAACCAAATTTTTCAACCATTCATCAAAAAGTTTGTAGTTGTCTACCTTTATGATAAATTAGTGTGCAGCTGTTTCGTTGATGATCACTTGCAACATTTACATCAAGTCTTAGACATTTTGAGGGCTGAAAAGCTATATGCCCACAAAAGAAGTGCCACTTTTTAACACCACAAATATACTTTCTGGGATATATAATCTCAGCTGCTGGCATTGAGATGGATCCCTCAAAAGTGGAGGCTATGGTGAGCTGGCCTAGGCCAGAATCGTTCGCTCAGGTATGCCAATTTCTTAGATTGATTTTTTTTTTACAAGAGATCATCATAAACTTCAATTCTATAGCAGTTGCCCTAACATTGCTATTAAAAAAAGAAAAATTTTCATGGTCTGAGGAAGTATAAGTCAAGTTTGAGACACTAAAACAATAGGTCACTCAGGCACTTGCTCTAGCTCTGTCTAATTTCAACCAAGCATTCGAAGTGGAGTTATGCCTCTAATGTTGGGATTAGAGGTGTACTAAGTCAAAGTGGACATCTCATTGCCTGCTTCAATGAAAAGCTGAATGATTCCAGGTGAAAGTAATCTAAATATGACAAAGAATTTTATGATATAGTGAGAGCCCTCGACCACTGGAGCCATTATCTGCTAGGTAGTGAATTCACTCTTTGCACCGATTATGAAGCTTTGAGGTTCTTGAATAGTTAGAACAAAGTAAGGGTTGGCATGCGTCTTAAGTGGAATTCATATCATCATTTCATTTTGTGTTTAAGCACAAGTTAGGAAGTCAAAACAAAAAAGAAGATGCTTTGAGTCGGTGGCATTTACTAATCACTACTATACAGTTTAAGGTCATAGAGTTTGAAATATTGAAGGATGCATATGTTGATGATGAGGAGTTTTAGAAGATTCCACCAATTAGATAGTTATTTTTTCGTCCACAATGGATTATGCATCCCAAGGGGCTCACTCAAAGAGGCAATCCTACAAGAGTGTCACAATGGGGGGATGACAAGATATGTTAACAGAGATAAAACCCTTTCCCTAGTGAAGGAGAGTTTTTATTGGCCCACCATGGTTCGAGATGTGAAGAGACATGTTTGACAGTATAAAGTATGCCACCTTGCTAAGACTCAAAGTCAAAATACTGGCCTCTACCTTTTGTTTCCTATTCCAGAGTCACCATGGGTGGATGTAAGCATAGACTTTATGATCGATCTTCCTCGGGCCCAAAGGAGCAAGGATTCTATTACAGTGGAGGTAAACCGTTTCTCTAAGATGGCACATTTTATACCGTGCCATAAGATGATGGATGTGCCACATGTGACAGATTTGTATTTCAAAGAGATTGTCCGTCTTTATGGTATACCCAGGACCCCATCACTTCAGACAAAGATGTGAAATTTCTTAGTCATGTTTGGAGGACTTTATGGGGCAAGTAGAGTACAAAGCTTCATTTCTGTTCAGTAACACACCCTCAAACTGATGGACAGATTGCAATTTGGGAAATCTTCTCAGAAGTTTTATGGAAAAAAATATAAAGTAGTGGAATTTAAGTCTTCCCTAAAAATAGAGTTTGCTTACAACAGATAAACCAATCGACAAGCCATAGCCCTTTTGAGATAGTTTATGGAGGAATCCCCTCACTACAATAGTGTTAATTCCTATACTTTCAACCATTGAGTCTAGTGTCAATGTTGAGGTGAAAATGAAAAAATCCAGTCTTTGTATGGATAAGTCAAAGGGAAAATTGCTGAGCAAAATACTAAATATTAGAAACAAACAAACAAGCCTCAAAAGGTGCAAAACTTTAAGGAAGGTGATTTAGTGTGGATAAGATTGAAGGAGAGGTTCCCCAAAGGTTCATTTGGAAAGCTTAAACCTAGAGCAAATGGTCAATTCAGAATCATCAAGAAAATTAAGATAATGCCTATAAGATTGATTTATCGGGTGATTATAACATCTCTATCACCTTCAATGTAGCAGATTTATCGCCCTGTTTTGGAGATTTAGATGCTCCAGTGGATGAAGGTGGTGTCTCCCCAACTCGGGGAGAAAGATGCGAGCGCATACAAGGATTTTATCCCTATTTTTCCCTGAACCAGATTATTTGAACTAGGGGCCGGTTCATGTTATGTTGATTCCGGTTCAATTAGTTTTAATTAGGGTTTGTTTAATGATAGAAATAAGATGTTTTATGTATTAGGGTTTTTTTCTTTTTTTTTGCTGGTTTGAATTAGAGGTTATTTTATCAGTTTTTCTCTCTTTGGAGAGATTGTTTTGATTTGGATTGAGTGGTGTCTATATCTCAACCGAATCAAAGTTTCCTTGTCTTATTTTCCAATTTTCAGCACTTGTATCCTTTAAATTTTCTACAATTGACTTTAAGTTTTTAATTCCAAAGAATGTCGTCAACCTTCAGGAAGGTTTATTGGATTGTCTTGCAACTGGATCTTATTTCCTAAGTATTGCTTGCAGCAGTAGTTCTCAATTTTTTATTTGTTAATCTCATACAAGGTGGCTGTCCAACTGTCCAGCACTCCTCCTGATACCATTCGTCAGTTTCAATCAATAAATTCAACCAGCAACCTTGATTTCAACAACTTGTAGAAATAAAATAGTAATTTCTTCATCAACTTCAGGTTCTCTACCACCCTAATTCCTAATTCCTATCTTTACGCCTTATTCCTCCCAAGATCGGTGTCAATATCATTTCAAGGCTATAGCCAAAATTCTCCCCCATCTTGCCAAGTTGCCCCAATTATCACAGACTATCTTGAGAGAGTGCATCATCCTTAATCAAAAAATTAAATTGAAAAAAAATAGTTGGGAATGAATTTGCAAACAAGAGATGTTTAGTTTTGTACACACAAGAGATTATTGATTGTCATATTGACAAGGGTTGTAAAGTTTCCCATGGATGATGTAAAACTGTAGTGTGAGATAAATCAAACCAATAGAATAAAAATCAACCTAGATTGTATTAATCTTTTTCAATCTTGCACACACAAAACATTAAGTAGAAAGTGGGACATATGCTTTTTATATGAAAAACTCAAGAAAGGAAAATTTATAGGGTCTTACCAATTGAATAGTTTTCCAATAGTATGAAGAAGCAAATTCCCATAAATGGAGAAGGTGAAAATAAAAAGCAAAGTGAGTGACTAGTCGTAGTTGGTAGCATGAGTTGTTGCAGCACTAGATAGCAATCCATATGCCTTGAGGTAATCAAAGTTTAAGTACTATAGGCGACAAAAACAACGCATGTCTAAAGTGAGATGATTATGAAGCAAGTCTAGACAAATATGGTTATGGCACAGGCTGCAATGCAAGTTTTGCTGGAAACAACTACAACAATGATCTTGCAAGAGACAATGTGCCCACAACCCTTGCCATAGACAAATACAGCACTAATCCTATGGGAGATAGCTCTAATGTAAGCCTCATTGAAAATGGGTGCGGTGCACCATATGCAAAGGTATTGATTAAGTCTTGATGTGGTGACAAGCCAAACAAAGGTTAGGTACAAGACTTGGCAATGACAGTTACACAAAAAGCAAAGGTTATGGCATGGGTCTTGATGTGCTGAAGCAACTACAGTCACACAACATAAGTCTTGATATGTTGACAACTACAATGTAAGGGAAGGTTGTAATGTAGTTCTTAATACAAGTATAATTGTGGCACAACAACTGAGTGTTGTGACAAAGGTCTTAATATGGTGATAACCATATTGCAAGGTAAGGCTATGATGCAAGTCCTGATGCGGCAATGACTAAAATGCAAACAAAGCTTATAGTGTAAGTGTTAATGTGACACAAGCAAAAGTTAAGACATAGCTCTTGATATGGCAATAATAATTGTACGCAAGTGAAATTAATGATGGTTTTAATGGAGTAACAACTATAGTGTAAGTGAAAATTAGGGCACAAGTTTTATGTGGCAGTAGTTACATCATAAGTCTTGCTTGTGACTCTTGCAATGCAAGTCTTGATACATTAACAACTAGCACAAATTTTCAAAAGATTCTATATACCTTCAAAACATTCAAAATTACCTGAAGGAATTGAACAAGGTTATTGATACTTTTCACAAAGATAAAGCTCTTTCCTATCACACGAACTCACCCAAATCACTTATCCTGGTCTATCCACATGCGACCACTCATGCACAATATGGCATGGCTCGTGCACCATATGGGTTGCTCCGCCCCAACCAACTTCTATAATGCACTCACACATTTCACATTGATGCCCTGCCCTGCTCTTCGGCTTCTGCATTCTACATGATTGCTCTTATATCTACTTCAGCTTATACACCTCATATCAACTTCAAGTGAACCACCTAAGGTTGCACCCATGCTCTCCTCCCTCATTGATAGCTGCACTCTTAAGAAAATATCTTCCCGTACTCAAGATCTTTGCAATTCCTCATTTGGGCTGTATTCATTGGCTCCCCTTCCAACGGTCACTACTCCTGCAGAATCACCTCCTTGGATGCACATAGGCTCATGGTGGTTCCTAAAATTCAACCACCATCTCATATGCCAATGGCCCATACTATCTTAGAGGCTCTTCCACTATCATTTCTTTGAATCTTGCATCTCTTGGTTGTCGGATATTTTTCTTTGTAAAAGTTTTGAGTGAATCATCAAAATTAGAATTGTGCCCCTCTCATTTCATTTATTTACATTTTCATCAAGACACAATTCCATGGTAACATAAAGCAACCATCGTAAAATCATGTCAAACTTGCAATTAATTTCTCTAAGGATAGGGTCTCGATGACGTGGGAAAATAGCCCATAGGGATTCTAAGAAAGCAATAATGTAAAGCAAAAAATTTAGTACTTAGTGATTTGTAAAATGAATTGAATACAAAATATGGCGAAATATGTATGTATAAGTTAACCAAGTAAAAAGATAGGAATAAAAAATTAGTTCGAATGAAGTGCATTAAAGATGAAGATCACAAAGTGTTTTTCTTAGAAGAAGATATTTAACATAAATAGATGAGATATTTTGATAAACTTTCTAATGAAGGTTGCAAAAATATGATTGATTTTAGCGATCTTAGTACCTTAAATGCAAATATAGATTTTTATTTTTATCATCATATTAGTAAAATTCAAGTTGGAGAAGCTTTAAAGATAATGAAGTGCAAAGAAACAGTAAAACCTAATGATATTTTAACATTAGTGTGGAAATGCTTAAGGAATCAAAGAATTTATTGGCTTACTAATCTTTTTAATATTATTTTAAAGACTAAAAAGATGTCAAATGAGTGAAAAAGAATTTTGTTGGTTCCTATTTTTATGAATAAAGATGATGCAAAGAGTGTGAAAATTATAGAGGAATTAAGTTAATGTGTCAAACAATAAAATTATGTAAGAGAGTAATTGAGTACAGATTTTGACATTAATCAAAAGTTTCTCAAAACCACTTTGATTTCATGCGGGATAACTGAGGATGCTATGCATTTGTAGAGAGGTTTGATGAAGTATAGAAAAAGTAAAGAGAATTAAATATGATATTTGTTGATTTAGAGGAAGCATATGATAAAGTTTCAAAAGATGTGCTTTTGAGAGTTATAAAAAAGAAAGGTGTTAATATTGCTTATATTCATGTCATTAAGGATATGTATGTTGGAGCTATCACTTATGTTCAAACACAAGGAAGATTGACCAAGTATTTTTCTATTTCAACTAGATTACATAAAGGACTGGCTTTAAGCCCATATCTTTTTGCTTTAGTTATGGATGTTCTTACTTACATTTGCAAGAGGATGTACCTTAGTATATGCTTTTGTTGATGATATTCTTCTTGTTGATAAGACTAGAGAGGGAGTTCGAGAGAAACTTGAATTATGGAGGTTAACCTTAGAGTTTAAAAGCTTTCATTTGAGTAGATCCAAAACCGAATACATGAAGTGTAATTTTATTTGTAAAAGATCTAGTAGTGTGGTTGTAACAATGGGTGCTCAAGTCACTAAAAAGGGAGGACATTTTAGATATGAATATATTGTTCAAATTGATGGTGGAATAGATGGAAATGTTATTTGTAGAATTCAAGTTGGATGGTTGAAGTAGAGGAATGCATCAAGTCTATTTTTTTTTACAAAGTACAATTTTATAAGATAGTGGTGAGACAACAAAAAAAAAAAAAAAAAAAAAAAAAATAATTGCAAAGATGAGGATGCTCATTTTGCAGTGGAGATAGAGAGAAAATGTGAAAAGGGTAGACATTTAAGATGAGAGAGGTCATTGATAACCCAATTAGAAGAGTAAATGCATTAGGCATATCCTATGTTAAGAAAGGTAGAGGTAGACATAAAAAGACTACGTTATGAAGTATAAAAATTGAAGTTATTTTATAATTATTAAATGAGAATTTAACACTTAATAGGTCACAATAAAGAAGAAGGATTCATGCACCTGACCCCACATAATGGGATAAAGGTTTGTTGTTGTTGATAGGATCTCTGAGATGACTAGGCCACTCTCTTTAGCTATTGTAAGAAAAATTTCATAAGGCTATCCTAATGTAGATGTCATTCAAAATTTTTTGTCAAACCTTTATTTGGTTGGTACCTATTTAATTGGATTAATTAATCCATATCACACCATTATAAGATTATATTCATATATAGACTACTGAAGAATCTTTTCTAGATGTGTTTATTATATCAGTGACATCATAATGTGCACGCTTAAGTGGTCCCCCACCCCGCCCCATTTCAATGCATCTTTGGAACCTCTAATCACCCTTACTAGCTTTTCCTCCACTGCATTCACATTTCTTCAACCAATTAACTTGATACTCTTTGAGTTGTTTCTTTGATAAACCTTTATAAGTGGATGCTGTAATACTCATCTTTTGGGACCCTCATGATCAAAGTTTTGATTAAAATGAAAGTTACTTTGAAAAAAAGTATGGATTGGCTCTCAAAGTATTATAGTTTATGAAAAATAATATTTGAATGCATCCACCATATTTTTTTTCATTTTTGGCATAATTTCTCTAAATATTTCAATGCTCATTTAGATCTGAGACAATCAAATGTTCAAATGCAAGAGAATCATTCAAATGTTCAAACCAATTCTTTCCTCAATATCTTAAGGCTATTATGCCCACCACTACTAACTCTACAGATATGGTTTCTACATCTTTTGTAAGAAGAAAATGAAACTTGATTCTCCAAAGTATAGATGTTCACCCTCTCCCTCCTATCAAAGAAAATTCATATGGTCACAATGCTCAACAACCTGATGATTTTAATAGCAGCTTTATAAGTGATAATGTTCTGATCGATAGAAGATTCTTTACCCTATTTATCAGGTAAGGCCTTAATAACAAAATATCATTTCTTGTTTTCACCAAGTTCCAGGTAAAAAAAAAATGAGCTCATTCTCTCTTAAACTCTTTTGGTGTTTTCTAGTACTATATGTATCATCCTTTGACTTCAAGCTTTGTATATTTGCTCTTTTATCATTTTCTTTATATTCTAGCAATTTAAATAATTATTGTTATTGTACTCATACCATTTTCTCGTTATAGTATTGCAAAAGTTTCGCAAAGGCCATTACAAATTATGAATAATGTAGATCATTCCCTTCCATGATCAATGATAATACTCCTAGGTTGACCGGCTAGGCTTGCCTAAACAGTAATATTAAGAGAAAACAGGAATGTCAAATGCATACATTAATATATAATCCTTAATGTAATTCATACAAGAGAACTATACTGAATAACAAATAGTTACATTTGATTTCATAATGTCAAAATAACCAATTAGATAAGATTCATTTCAAAAAACTATAAACATACCTTGTAACAGCGCCCATTGAGCGCCCCCATAAACCAATGCAAGAGACATTTGCATCTGTCCGTAAGTGGTTTACCACAGCCCTAAGATCATCTTTCTGATATAAATACAAATCAAACATGAGAATAAAACAGAGAAATAAAAAAAGTAAAAATATCCATCAAAACTAGCAAAGCAACTTAAATATTCTTAAGTAAAATGACAACCAAATACAATGTCACATTGTAATGTGGTTTAAAGATAGTACAACTGCCACAAATATTTAGAATAAAAAATGTTAACAATTTCAAAACGCAACTTACAATTAAATAGTGCCTAATGCCTAAAATATTCCTTATGGAGAATGTCAAATAAAGAGCAAAATACATCAATTCCAAATGGCTATTGACAACAATTACAAAAAGTGAAAAAATAGCCATATTTATAATCATAGTCCTCATGCATAGTTTGATCCCAACAATTTTGGCTAAGCTTAATTAACAGACAATCGCCACTCATTTTTATTAACCTAAAAGACTTCATTAGTAAGTATAAAAAATGATCTTATTTTATTAAATGAGAATTTGACACTTATATATAAAATGGAGAAGAAGAATTCATGTAGCCGACCCCACATAGTGGGATAAAAGATTGTTGTCATTGTTGTTATTGTTGTTTGAGGTATTAGATCTATTTTTGAGCAATTCTTTTGGCACTGCTATCAATCTTGCCTTTAGTTTACCTATTTTCCTCCATAGCTCTTACCTACTTAATTAATCAACACTTGATGCATTCTCTACTATTCGTGGTGTGCATCCCCACCCAAATTGTATTTGTTTTCCATTACTTTATCTATGATAGGTGCTACTCCCACAGACTCTATAATCACTTCTCAATCTACCAATTCTACCTTTTCCATGCATTCATCCTAACAATCTCATTTTTGTCACTCCAAACTCAACTATCAATGATTTCATTATCGCCCCAAAACTTAATCAATATGATATATATTATAGTTTTATAAAAATTCCTTATAAATCTCCATGATATTCTATTTGCAATAGTTTTCAAAAAGCAATTCTCTATTATTCCAACCCAGCTTGTGCATCCTCATTATAGCATATAATATATCCAGAATGCTTGAAATGATCACACAAAAGTATTGCTTGATATTTTAAAAATATTGACATATAATTATCATTTTACACCAAACTCAACTCTCGATGATTTCATTCATTACCCAAACACTTAATATGATATATAATCATCGTTTCATAAATTTTCCCATAAGTCTCAGTGATATTCTATTAGCAATATAGCACTCATAAATCAATTCTTCATTATCTCAACCCAACTTGCACACCCTCATCATAGCATAGAATATAACTTTAACTCTAGAACTTCATATTCTCCTTTATATCCTCCTTATTGCATATAATATATCCAAGATGCTTTTTTTTAAGGATTAGTTATATTTTAAGTGCTGGATGATAATTTATCATGCATAACACCACAATCACAAGAAGCACTTCCTCCAAACATAAAAACTGTATCTTTATGCAATTTCATTAATGCCAACTCAACTTAATTTTTTAATCAATCTACAAAAAATTTCATGATTTGTTTATTATGATCTTTTGAAAATAAATTAGCATTAACTTTCCCATTTAAATATTTCTCAAAAGTATTTATATTTCCTGGGTGTCTACACAGTTAACTAAAATATTATTACCTTAATTTATCATGCATCTAATTGATCAATTAGACACATAGATGTTGATCTCAATGGTAGCGATTAAACTCTTTGCCGTGATTCCTGCAC
Organism: Cymbidium sinense; assembly: GCA_021442155.1. Lineage (NCBI taxonomy): Eukaryota > Viridiplantae > Streptophyta > Magnoliopsida > Asparagales > Orchidaceae > Cymbidium > Cymbidium sinense. The sequence continues at coordinate 39,082,402 of CM038225.1, forward strand.
TATATCTTAACATCCATAAAAAAAAGGATAATAAATACATTACCATTCATAAAAAATCTGATATTGTGATTTATAATATTATCATCCTTTTAATTCTGCCATTTAACATTGAAAGTAAATCAATCATGCTCCTGTTTTAAAACCAGAAATAGGACACATAATACTAGAGATCAAAAAAAAAAAAAAAAAAACTCATGAATAAAATTCTTGCGTTTAAAGAAAAGTTATATTCAAACTGTTTGATAATAGCTACTCAACATATTTTAGTATGTACTGAGAAGTTAAGATATGCAATCAAAAGATCCGTTTTTTTTAACAACAACTACATGTTATATCATTAATAGTAGTAAAATGATTGAAAAAAAAAATTTCAGCTAGAACTTAAAATATAACTAATCCATAAAGCATCAATATTACTGCACATTAATCCAATGGCTCGTTTTAACAAGAAAGACGAGCAATAGTTCAATGATAAATGAACTGTCTTAATACTCAGGATAGTCAACTTTATACTGCACGTCAGTATCTAATTTGTTCACAAGTACATACCAAATAGGCTATGCAATAAGTACATGATAGTAAAACAAAGTAACCATCGCCAAAAGAAGATCAATAAGTTTCCTTCATTGTAATAAAAACATAATAGCCCCAAGACAGTCTGATATGATCATTAACGATCTGTTTTAAACAATGAACCAAGCAAAAAAGTGATATTCAAAAGAAGAGGCTATACACCAATAAAGGTTTAATCAACTGAGCAAGTTGCTTCTCCAACTCATAAAGCATATTTTCAGCATAAAGAAATGCTTACTTCATTCCATCCCAAAGAGACATGCTCTCCTTCAGAGAGTCCAGATCCTGAAAAATCAAGCGCAAAAACCGAAATGTTTGATGGCAGTAATATAATAGCAGCTTCACTAGCATCCGCCCTGCACCCACTGAAATAAAATTACACTATGTTACTAAAAGGGAATCAACATTGCCAGTATGAGGAATCCAAATAGAAACTAACAAAATCTATATTTTCTGAATTTGAAGCAGATTTCTTAAAATAAATTTAGAGAAACAAAGCATAATATAGTCCAACTCTCTTTCCAATGAACAACAAAAAATTGAAAATATGAAGAATCGGTAGATAGAATAAAGAGCATAGAATTTCATTACTAAAGAAACCAAAAGAAAAAAAAAAGTTCAAAAATTAATCAGAACATAACAACCTAACAGAAGCAGTCAATTTTGTAACCCAAATTCAGATAATCTTGAAATTCTGCCTGAAAGTGTTTTATATTTCATAATAAAGAGTTGGAGCATTATATTCTACTAAATGGTGAAATACTAATTATTCAATCATATCCAATAGTCCAATGAAATTATAAAAAAAATTATTTCCTGTCAAATCAGCGTTGCTCCCTAATTTTCTGAAGCTAAAGAGCAAGTTTTCAACCACTGGGTAATTTTGATCAGCAAATTAGGCACCTGAGTCAAAGTGATGTAGGTTCTCAGCTGGATGAGTTTGGTCTCCCATCTAAAAAGGTGCGTCTCCCATCTAAAAAGGTGTGTAACGAAAACATCAAAGCAGACATGAATGTCAAGTTGAGCAGTTCATAAATATATACTTGATTAGATAATTTCTTGAGGTCGATATAACAATATGTCAGTTCGCAAAAATATACTTAATTAGATAATTTCTTGAGGCCAATATAAATGAGGCTGCCCAAGTAGAGATGATCATATAGACTATTATCATCTGCTTTTGTCCAATGCAAACCAATTTACAGCATATATAGGATGATAATGAATCCAACAAACTCTTGAATGAGTATCAAGTTTTGGGATCCAAGATGGTGACAAAGGATAAAGGAAGAATTTTGGGGTGTTAGTTAAGAGATTAGGAAAGAAAATAATATGAAAGAATGGAGTTTGGGCATGCAGGAGATATGGCTGTTTGCTGTTTGCAACCAGTGGTTGGAAAAGGAGTGGCCTGCAGCATGAGAGGAGAGGGAAGAGTATCTATGGTGATTCATCACCAAAGCTCAATCAAAATATAGGCTTCCCCGCTTGAAAGAGCAAGTTACAGCTCTTTGATTAAGAGAAAATCAAAGAGCAAGACTTCAATAGCATAAAACTCAAAACCAATAGTACAACAGTCTTAAACAAAATATTTATATTAGTAACAAAACTAAATCCTAATCCTAACCTAAACTAAATAATTAAAGCCCCAAGGTGGCCAGTCAATAGAGGGGGACTGGAATTAAATCAGTTCAGGCCTGAACCGGACAAAGGAGAACCTGCCTAGAGCTGGTTGTGCTGTCTGCCCGTCCCACAACCCCCATGTCATCCAACTCTAGATCTAATTAGAAATTCCTTCCCACCATTACAAATCCAAATCTACACAACCTAAAACATTTATCTAACCAAAACCTCCACTCCAACATATAAACCAAGATTTACACCCTTCGGCTAGCCCTAAAACCCTTTCTCCTCCTTTTGACCAACACCAAATCTCCACTCTCCACCCTAAACCATGCAACCACCTTTCCTATCTTCAGCCAACTCTAAAAATTCCACCTTCCCACCTAGCTGAAACCTTATTTGGAAAAAGAACACTATGCCGCAAAGGAGGAACCTTCCAAAAGGTGTTCAAAAACTTACCATGGAGGATATGCAACGAGAAATCCTCCAATTATAATGTATAGGCTCATTGAATTTGAAATAAGACAATATGGAAAAGCCACCAATAGCCATAATATTGATCAACAAAGAGGGAACATGATGAGAACCAAGAGCCTCAAGTGATTAAGATCCAATATTTCATTGATTTTACATCGAGTATATGAGAAGAGACCATGATCTTGGGGGGAATATTGAGTTTTTGGATTTTGAAGATCATATGGATTCGAACGAGTTCCTTGAATGGCTTGAAACTATGGAATGATTCTTTGAGACAAATACCTTCAATAAGATCAAAGTGCCAAATTGGTAGCTATCAAACTCAAAAAGAATGCTTCCTTATGGTGGGAGAATCTAAAGCGTATGAATCAATGAGTTATGAATCAATGAGTTTGAAGAGAGAAACAAGATTACTATATTACCTAAAATGATGAAGGAGATACATCGCAAATACCTTCCACTATACTATCAATAAGATATCTACTTTAAGTTGAAAATTTTACAATAGAAAGACATGATTATAGAAAAAAAAATACCGTTGAGTTTAAGCAACTAATGTTAAAATGTGAGTTGGTAGAACCAGAAGAGAATACAATGGCAAACAATATTTTGGAGGTTTGAGAACATCTACATTTAGAATCATATTGGTTCTTGCTAAACTTTCAAACCTCAGCCTTGAATATGGAGAAGCAGCACAACAACATTAAGGCCACCCCAAATTTCAAGAAAGTTCAACATGGGATTGGGTAGCAAGGACACGTCATCTGCAATCAAAATCAAACCTATGTGAGCAAAAATCATCCCAAGAGAAAAAGATTGATCAGACCAGCACCCCTAAGAGCTTGTTAACTAGGAAGTCCTTCCAATGTCATGGCTATGATTTGTACAAACAAAAGAGTGATTTATTTCACCAAACAGGAAGCAATTAAAGAGGTATAACATCATCTCCCCGCAGATGATGGAGAGATGATTGTGGTTCAAGAAATTCTTCATATCAAGCCTAAGAGAGAACAGCAATAGCTCGGGCACATGTTTCCATACTTGTGAAAATGTTATGTATACCCAAATGGTGGACAGGCCTCACTACCAGAAGGATTCTCAACCACATTATCTAGCTTGGCTAAAAAAGGAAATGAAATAGGTGTTGATAAGAGGAGCACAATAGTTCTCTATTTGAGACAAAATTCAAGAGCAAGATAGTAAGTGTAGTGTGACATCATGCCTATGGATACTAGTCACATTCTTTTAGGCCGACCTTGACAGTATGATAGGAAGACACTGTATGATGGCTACAAGAATACATATTCATTCATCATATGTTGTACATCTACCTTGAAAGGGGTCCGAGGTGAAGTGTGATCCATTAGAAGCTAAAGCCATTATACCACATATTATCTTTTTATAGGCCATCAGAGAGACACCAGTTGGACTAGCACTACAAGAGCTACAAGGATGTGAGATAAAGAAGCCAACACCTAATGCAATGCAACCCTTTTTGAAAGAATATCATGATGTTTTGACTAATAGTCTACCACCTGAGCTACCTCCACTGAGGGAGATTTAGCACACCATGGATCTCACATCGAGATCAATGCTCCCCAACCAACCAACCTACCAAATGCAATAAGTAGAGCATGAAGAATTATAGAAGCAGATAGAGGATCTAATGGCCAGAGTTATAGTACCAATTATGATTGTATCAAAGAAGAATGGGTCGTGACGCATATGAATTGATTGTAGAGTTGTGAAGAAAATTAGCATCAAATACTAGTTCCTCATTCCACAATTAGATGACTTGCTAGATTAACTGCACAGGGCAACCACTACCACTTTGACAAAGATAGATCTACATAGAGGCTATCATCAGATTGATATCAGACCAAGAGATGCGTGAAAGATAGCTTTCAAGACTCAGATGAGTTATATGAGTGGACAATTATTCCTTTTGGCCTATCCAATGCTCGAGTACCTTCATGCGTTGATAAAATAAATTTTTCAAGCATTTATCAAGATATTTGTGACTGTTTACTTTGATGATAATCTGGTATACAGTCACTCGGTAGAAGCATCATCTGCAACACCTATGACAAGTCTTTGGAGTTCTTTGGGCAAATGCCCACACAAAAAAATGTTTATTTTTACTCCACAAATATGCTTCTTGAAATATATTGTTTCAACAACTAGCATAGAGATAGAGCTAGCAAAGTTAGAGAACATTGTAAACTGGGCTAATTCATAATCCTTCACTTAGGTGCGCCACTTTCATAAGCTGACTTAATTATCCAGGAGATTCATTAGAAATTTTACTTCTATAGCTACACCACTGATTGAGCTTCTCAAGGCAAAAAAGTTTTCGTGGTCAAACAAAGCACAAGCTAGTTATGATGTATTGAAGTGGATAGTCACTAAGGCTCCTATTCTATCCCTATCAAATTTCAACCAAGTGTTTGAGGTAGAGTGTGATGCCTCTAATGTAGGAATTAGAACTGTAATGAACCAAAGTGAGCATTCCATTGCCTTCTTTAGTAAAAAAAATTATATGACTCGAGATGAAAATATTCCACTAATAACAGGGAGTTATATAACATTGTGAGAACCCTCAACTATTGGAGCCATTATCTGCTATCCAGTGAGTTCACTCTTTTTTTTTTTGCCCACCTAAGTCCATAAGGTGGGACTTTATTATAGTGTAGACAAGTTTCAAATGCAAGACTTTGGCAATAACTTCCAGAGCAACTCATAGCACCCACATGAAGCTCTAAGATTCCTAAATGATTAGAATAAGCTAAAGGATAGACATGCCTCATGGATAAAGTTCCTCTCTTCATTTCATTATATTCTTAAGCACAAAGTTAAGAGTTAGAATAAGGAAGCTGATGCTGTGAGTCACCATCATCTGCTGATCACTACCATGCAATCAAAGGTAGGTAGTTCTGAGATGCTACAAGAACATTATACCATTGATGAGAATTTCTTTGCGATTTGGGCTGACTATAAAGAGAGGCAATATGATTAGTATCATAAGATTCATCATATTCGGAAAAGATTGCATTCAATTCAAGAGCAATAGAAGAGGTATTTTGACCTCAAGAATGGAGAAATCAAGTTTGAAGTTAGAGATCATGTTTTTTTCTCAAGGTACCTATATGTGGAGTTATAAGATTTAGCAAAAGTTGAAAGCTTCAGCCTCTCTTTATTGGCTCTAGTGATTAAAAGAGTTGGTAAAGTTTCACATCGATTGGCTCTTTTCCTCAAGACTTGCTGGAATATAAGATATTTTCCACATCTCTTTACTATGACACTACAAGCATGCTGATTCTCACATTATTCAATTTGAGCCATTGGTGATTAGAGAAGATCTAAACTATGAGAAGTATCATAGTATACCTTGGAGTATAAAGTTTGACAACTTAGTCATCAATATATTCCTTTTGTCAAAATACATTGGAAGAACTAGCCGAGACATGGGAGATCGAATAAGAGATGATTGCAAAATACCCTCAACTATTCCAGAATCAAAATATGAATTTGGGGACCAAATTCTTTTATAAGGTAGTATGTTATAACTTGACCAACCTATATGCTCTAAATTGATCCAACCGACCCAATGCCCACGCAAACACCCACACTAAAGTTGAACCCCTCCCTCACATGGGCCATTCAGCATCACCTCCTCCAATCAACATGTTAATTGCTCCATTTCTCACGCACTTACCACAGCCTTGATGTTGGATTTAAGGAGAAAGATGTTAGGGCATTGCATAATCCATCCCTTAGGATTCGCCAAACCTCTTCAATAGAGTCTCCATCCTCCTCTCAAAGCCCTAACTACCAATCTTCCTTCCTTCTCAACTGACAGCTGCCGACCTCCCTCCATTTCTTCTTCCTCTACTAAAAGCAACCATCACCAAGCCTCCTTCATGCCTTCTTCCTCAACTAAATAAGAATATCCTCTTAAAGCCACCAACTTCTCTTCACAAGCATTCATTGGGTTATCGTATTTAAGTACAAAAAGAGCTTTTGGGTAATCCAACCTTATTTATTTATTTATTTATCTATTCTTTCTTTCTTTCTTTCCTCATATTATTTTTTAACATTCTTACCAATTTTAAATTTGGGGCATGCGCTTAAGTGTAATACTAGTGGTCTATCATTTATTAAAATATTTTTTTGTTATAACTTAAGGTTAGTTATATAGACTATGTTGCATTTATCATAGTTAATCAAGACATCATTCAATTTTTTGATAAAGGATTTGGTGAAAAAATGAATTAGTTCATAGGTCAAATTAAATCCCTATAGTGACAACGATTGCTTTAGATCCATTGTTGGGTAGCTTCAATCAATTAGGAGCACTTACCATGATAACTAATTAGTTTCACTATATTTATTGGGATGCACATAATTAATCGAGAGTTGGTACTATGTAGAATCATCAAGTTGAGTCTATTGGACGTTGTTATTTGAACCTCGAATAAACTTAAGAGTTTTGCCCCACTCGCCCAAGTGTAATAATCGAAAGTTTAAAAAAAATAATAATAATAAAATAAAATGCAACCGCCGCGGAAGGAAAGAAAGGAAACCCGAGGGTGTCAGTTTCGACAAATCGAAAAAGAATTCCCAAAACACGCGAGAGAGGAAACGGGAGAGGGAGAAAGTGAAGAGAAGACTCTACTTAGCCGTCGGCGTCGAGGAAGGAGAAGAGGAAATCGATGTCAAGTATGTCATGAGGAAGAAGAAAGAGTTGCGCTCTGGCCGAAGAGCCACCTCTTGCCTGAAATGAGTCAGACGCCTACGAGAGGGAATGAGGAGTCATGCGAACGAGTCGAGTCGGCGGAAGAAGCGACGAGTGAGGGTTTAGAACCCGAGAGGAATATAATAAAAGGTATGTAAATAAGATATGTAACTATTTTAATTTATATTTTATGTTAATATTAGTATCTTAAGCCTTCTTAAATAAGGTTTATAATTGTAATTTAGAGTTTAGCGATATTCAGCAATAAATTAATTTAGGTATAAGTAATATAAACTAGATGGAAGTTAAAGTATTGATTTAAAATCATTCAAGAAAATCATTTTAAGAAAAATAAGAAAAGGGGAGTATAAAATTTAAGAGAAAAGGGAAATGCATTTTATATTATGAAGGAAAGGTATTTATATTATCGTTAATTAGATTAAAATCATTTAAGCGGGTATGATAACCAATTAATGCAATATATTAAATCACTTTAACACTTAATATTCTTATATTATAAGAATTTCAATTAAGGAAGGAAGCGTTAAAGAAAAGGAGGTTCAAGAGGAAAATGCAAGTTAAAGTGGGTAATTATGTTCTTACATTTATGGTAAAAAAGCCTTTAATTTCTTTAAAACGTGTCATATGATTATGATTTTTTTATACCGCAGTTGTGATGATTTTCCCGCTTTTCTTAAACCGTGATGTATACCGCTTTCTTATATGAATAATGAAAATGTTAGATCGACCACGTGATCATTTTATAAAGTTCATCATTCAACGAATTAACGCATACGCAGATAATTGTAAGTTATGAATGTGTATGTTGAATGGAGCTCATTACATCTTGACGAATGTACTGCGAAAATGATGAAAAAAGACAATGAAATCACAAATAAGAATGGTAATGGATACTTGTCCTTTGGATGAGTGAGACTGACTTGGACGGATGATTTATGTAAAAAAAAGTAAAAGTTCATATATTAAATGTTTATGTACCACCATATGATAAATGTTTATGTATCTAACTATATGTTAAATGTTTATGTATACCTATCTCACATATGTTTGATTAAAAATTTTTCTTTAAGATACGTGACATCTAAAAGCGCATATCTTTTCTTCTTATTTACTATAGTGATAAAGATAATCACCCAATCAATTATATTTATTCTAAATATCTTTTCAAGAACCTCCAAATCAAATGGCTAATAGAAGGAAAAATCATGTTTATCGCCGTAGAGGGATTGCAAGAGATAGGTATTTATGTCAGTCAATTATGTTGAGTTATGTTTAAAGTGTATTTTTCTCCTGAATCTTTGTTAAAATATTTATGTATAGACAATTGTTAAATCATTTATTGGATTGTAGTGACTCTTGTATGATTGAGATTTTATTATGATTGAAAATGTTAAGAAATATTTTTATTTTATCTGTCCGATCGTCTGTTCCGTCTTGGTATTACAAGCTCCCGGGCCGGGTCGTGACAAGAGTGGTATCAGAGCAAAATTTTTATATTTAGGGATATAAGTATGATCATAATCAAAGAGTCATTAGGAAGATGATATATTTTATAAAGAGATTTGATGTAATTTTAGGAATGGATTGACTATCTAAACATTATGCTACTATAGATTGTTGTAAAAAGATAGTCAATTTTAATATTCCTGAAAAAGAACAATTCAAATTTGTGGGGCATAAGGAAGCATTAGCTATGATGGTGACTTGCTTAAAAGTTCAAAAGATGCCATCAAAAAGCTATGAAGGCTTTCTTGCTCAAGTCACTGATGTTACTAAAGAGGTAAAGAAGATAGAGGATGTACCAGTAGTAAAGGAGTATCCGTGTTTTCTAGACCAGTTTTGAGAGAAATAAATTTCTCTATTGATTTAATAAAGGTGCAAAACCTGTAGCAAAAATATCATAAAGAATGGCAGTTAAAAAATTACAAGAGTTGAAGAATCAGCTGCAAGAATTGTTAGAAGGATTTATCGATTATCACCAGGAGCTCTATATTATTTGTGAAGAAAAGATATGAGCTTAAGCATGATCGACATGTAGAGCTTAATAAACTCTCATGAAGAATAAATATCTCGCCAAGAATGATCTCTTAACCAAAGGAGCTGGTATTTTCAAAGATTTAAGATCGTATCATCTTGAGTATCAAAAGAAGAAGATATACCAAAGACCGATTCGACAAGGTATGAAAGCACTATGAGTTATGGTGATGCCTTTTGCTTAACAAATACCCAATCAGTATTTATGAATCTCATGAATAAAATCTTTAAACCATTTTAGATTCATTTGTGATTGTATTCATAGATGATATTCTAATTTATTTGAGAAGAACTATTGAAAATCATCTTCACATTAATTTCCAAGCTCTAAAAGAAATAAATTATATGCAAAATTTTCAGTGAATTTTGGTTAATAGTATCATATTCTTACATGATTAGTGAAGGTGAGTAGATCGTAAAAGTCGAATAATAAAGTAAACCAACCAATACGTAAGTCGAGTTTCTTAGGGTTGGCGGGATATTAGGAGATTCGTTGAAGGGTTTTCACAAATCATTATGCCACTATCGAGACTAACGAAAAGTTTGAATAGATCGTGTGAATAGCTTTCAAAAAAAGAATTGTTTAACGATACAGATTAACTATTCCATCGCGAGAAAGATTTCAAATTTATAGTGATGCATCACAAGAGTTTGGGATGTGTACATGAGAATGGAAGAGTGATCGCTTCGCAAAGAATTGAAAATCATGAAAAGGATTATCCAACCCAGATCGAGCAGATAGCGGATTTATATTTAAAAAATTTGGATTATTTATATAGTAAGGTGTGAAATTTTCAAATCATCAAACTTGAAATATATCTTTACCGGGAGCTAAATTTAAGGAAAAGAGATTTGGAACTCATTAAGGATTATGATTTGGATATTCATATCATCAGGAAGGCAAATGTATGTTTTAAGTAGAAAACATCGGTAAGATTTATTAATTGATCTAACGAGGAGTTAATTAAAAGATTTAGAAAACTAAAATTTCATTATTAAATCTGACGATATGTGTTTTATTAAATCAAAATATACAATCAAATTTGAAAGCAGAATAGATCGCTCTTAAGATGATGACTTTGAAAATTTTAGATTTAAAATAAATACTGAAGACTTTGAAATCGAAGAGGATTATCAAGATATCGAGTCTATTCGATGTTGGAGATTTGAGGAAAGACATCTTACATGAAGACATCATTCTAATTATACAATTCATCCGCAGAAGTAAAATGTATCAAGATCTTAAAAATATTGGTGAATGAAGTATGAATTTATTTATAAATATCAATCATGTCATATGGTTAAAGTAACATCGGAGTTACTTTTACAACCCTCACAATACCTGAGTGAAAACGATATATCTATAGATTTTGTGGTTGGCTTACCAAAATCCAATTGCGATATTATTTGAATTATATAGGTTGACTAAATGCACTTTATCTTATCAAACAATCTGATCTTTGTTGAAAAGCTAGAAGGAAGTAATGAAATCGAAATTACATATGTGCCAAAAAATCTATAGTGTCGATCGAGATTAGATTTACATCTGATATAAAAAAATTCAAGTTTAGATGTTTTCAAGATCGCTTCCATCCTCAAACTAATGGTCGAGAGAACACCACACACTTGAAGAGATTTACTTTGTATCCTTGATTTTGGAGAAATTGGGAAATTGTTTAATTGAGTTTACAATAATAACTCTATTGGTATGTTCCATATGAAACATTGTATGGAAGGAAATGAACAGTTGGGTGGAGCAGTGAAAAAAGAATCATTGAGTGTAGTAGATGATGTTTCAAATATTGACGATGACAGTTTAAAAGTGCTCAAGATAGAGAGGAAATAATATGATGAAACATCGACCAAGTAGAGTTTGAAGTGGGAGAATTTGTATTTTAAAGACCATGAAAAGGTATAAAACGATTTGAAAGTTGGAAAGGAGACGCTTATATTATCCATATGAAATCTTGAAAAGAATTGAGAAAGTGGCTTATAGACTAGCTTTACTTTCTCACATGCGAGTAATAATGTGTTTTATATTTCTCTAAAAATATATATCAATGAACAAGATTATCTGATCCTATCGATATTCAACGATCTCACATTTGTGGAGCGAAAAGAATTATAGATTATGATGTCAAGCATCTGTGAATAGGAAAATTCCATTTGTCTGTCTGGAAACATGGATCGGATAGAAACATGAGAGAGAATCAAATCGAGAACTTTATCCTCATTTAATTAAAGATATGTTTATTTAATGTCATTTAATTTTGAGGACGAAATTTTTATAAGAGGTAGAGATTGTAATAACCGAAAGTTTAGAAAATAAATAAATAAAATAAAATAAAATAAATACGCAAATGATTAGGAAGGAAAGAAAGGAATGTCGGTGAAATCGAAAAAATTCTCAAAACACACGAAAGAGGAAACGGGAGAGGGAGAAAGTGAGAAGAGAATACTCTACTGAGCCGCCGGTCGTCTAGAGGAAGGAGAAGAGGAAATCGCGTCAAGCACGCCGAGGAAGAAGAAAGAGTCTGTGCCCCAAGCGAGACGCTCTACCGTCGCTTTGAGTCACGGAGCTTCAGCCAAGACGAGAGGAAGGAAGAGTCTTGCATGGTCGAGTCGAGCCGCGCGGAAGAAAGCGACGAGAGTGAGGGTTTAGAACCCGAGAGGAATATAATAAAAGTATGTAAATAAGATATGAACTATTTTAATTTAAATTATGTTAATATTAGTACCTTAAGCCTTTTTAACTTAAGGTTTATAATTGTAATTTAGAGTTTAGCAATTTTCAGCAATAAATTAATTTAGGTATAAGTAATATAAACTAGATGTAAGTTAAAGTATTGATTTAAAATCATTCAAGAAAATCATTTTAAGAAAAATAAGGAGTATAAAATTTAAGAGAACTATAAGGAAATGCATTTTATATTATGAAGGAAAGATATTTATATTATCAATTAGATTAGAATCATTTAAGGGGTATAACCAATTAATACAATATATTAAATCACTTTAATACTTAATATTCTTAGTTATGGAATTTCAGGAAGATTAAAGAAAGGAGGTTGAAAACCTAAGTTAAAGTGGGTAATTACGTTTACATTTATGGTAAAATGTCTTTAATTTCTTATGATAAACGATGTTCATATGATTATGACTTTTTCACGCATGCCAAGGATGATTTTCGTTTCTTCTTAAACTGAGAACTTACGCTTTCTTCATATGAATAATAACGGAACGCGATCATATTACCACGTTATCATTTTATAAAGTTCACAGATTTACTGTTAATCATGAATTAATATAATATTCAATTAGCTTATTCCTAATTAATTTTTTTATAATTAATCCGACAAAGTAATGATTGACTAAGCATGGATTAAGATTCGCGTATATTTTGGGATCGATCAAAAGGTAATACGTCATTTTATTTCATTTTATAACTTAACCTCGCCTTTCATTGATCGAGTTTGTCTCCTTCTCGCCACGGCTTCTGAATCGCCGCTTCGGCTATAACATTTCGCTAGATAGCTGCCTTCGGGATCCGTGACTTGGAACGCTCCGTGTGATCCTTCCTTCGTCTTCGCTTGACCCGCCAATCTCCCGATTCAACGCCGTGATCAGCCTTGCTCGTTGGGAAATGAACCATCGGCCAGGATTTCTGTTTCGGCCGATCGAGAAACTGAGTTTGTGAGTTCTTTCTTTTCTTTCTATTCCTTTTCTCACGCAGCCTTTGTTGAAATGCGTGATTATGGAGTTCCGAAATCTATTTTGGTCGGTGAGTTACAAAATTATTGTGTATTAAAATGGGGTTTAGGATTGCATTTTGTTAATTTTAGTTTAATTTAATTTAATTTAGTAGATTACTGAATGGCTCCAGATACGGTGATTATATGATACATCAATTTGAAGATTCGCTAAATTTCTTGATACTGTTAATTATGAGTACGTAAAGTATTTAAGAAGTTATTTCATTATAGGTCATATAATCGAGAGTATCACACATTACGAGAGACCTGGAGACATAATTGCTAATTTAAATTCGTTTATACCATGAATCATTATTTTACCGATTTTATAAATTGTATAATGACATGTATAGATATTCCATATCATTGTCATTTGCTCAATGATTATAGGTTCATTTCTTTTTATTAACATATGATTTCATGTAAATGAAATGTTTTAAAACACGTTAAATGCGAATGTGATAAACAGAAATGAGAATTGTGATAGGAAGGCGTGAGAAATCTGCAGATAGCAGTTTGAATAATGAAAAAAGGATCTTGTATTCAATTACATCAGGTTGAGCCGTGAGGATTTTCAATGGTGTCGGGACTGTAAGTAGTATAGTTCCTACCGCTTTACCTGCTTTAAATAACGGTGACGACTTTTGTTATGAAATCAAAACCTACGCAATTATTATAAATAACATTTAAGAATGATTTCATATAATGAAATGACTTTCATTAAATAACCGCTCTACATTTATATCGATACAAGACTAATCTACAAAGATATCATTCGTTGTTACATTTCAAAGATTGTTACCGCTTTTACTCTTCCTGAATTTAAATGTACATACGAATTCTATGCTCATACTTTAACATTCTTGTCTCACAAAACTTTAAATTTAATGACCATCGATAATTTAAAAAGACGATAAAGTTAAGATTTGATTTGATTGCAGAGGTAAAAAATTAAAGGCTTTGACATATATAAAATTTTATCCGATCTTAATGCTTTATTTATTTACAACTTAAAGATTTACTAATTTTGTGATATGAATTAAGTATTATATGAATTTTAAATTTGATGATTTGATTAGATACAAATTTCACTGCTTCGCTTAGATCACGGTTGGAACTTTGGAATTTTAATCGAGTCATCATATTCTTACAGAGACTTAATATTGTCATCCGGGTGACAATTAATGTGCATAAGCAGATAATTGTATCTATGAATATGTTGAATCTATATTATGAGATAATGACGATTTATGACAAAAATGATGAAAAGAAAAATCGAAATAAGAATAGAATGATACTTATCCTTTGGATGAGTAAAAGCGACTTGACGGATGATTTATGTAAAGTAAAAGTTCATATGTTAAATGTTTATGTATCCGAATATGATAAATGTTTATGTATACTAACCATATGATAAATGTTTATGTATACCGACATATGTTAAATGTTTATGTTCAATATATGTTTGATTGTTTGAGCAAATTTTTCTTTTAAGACAGCGACATCAAAAATTAGCATACTCTTCTTTTCTTCTATACTATGTAATAACATAATTGACATAAATTATATATATCCCTTTTGTTATTCTAAATCTTTTTCGTAACCTCCTAATCAAAATTTAATGAAAGAAAGTCATGTTTTACCGTAGATTTGGAGATTGGTATTTATGTTACCAATTATTGAGTTGCTTTCTCTTTATCCAACATTCTGCCATAAATCATCAGTCTTACCAATTTATAAAAATTTTCATTAAGTCTAAGTGGTACTTTTCTATCACACTACAGACCAGATGCATTCCTCCACTTCAACCATTCAACTTGAATTCGACTAATAACATCTTCATTTATTTCACCATCATTTTGAACAATAGAGCCTAAAAATCTGAATCGCTCACTCTTTTTAATGACTTGACCACCCAATGTTACAACACCATCACTAGAACTTCTACAACTAAAAATACTCCATATATTTAGTTTTAGGTCTACTAAAACGAAAACATTTAGACTCTAAGGTTGACCTCCATAATTCAAGTTTCTCTTGGACTCCCTCTCTAATCTTATCAACAAGAAGAATGTCATCAACAAAAAATATACACCAAGGTACATCTTCCTATAAATGCCTAATAAGACCATCCATACTAAAAAAAAAGATAAAGGCTTTGATCCTTGATGTAATTCAGAAATAGAAAAATATTTTGATAATCCTCCTTGTATTTGGACACAAGTAATAGCAGATATATATCCTTAGTAATGTTTGGTTGCAAAAGTGAGATTGCACTTTTACACGATTCTTAATTTTTGTTTACTGCAAGTAAAGCAAATACATTGTATTTATTTGAGGCATTTGAAATACACTAGAAAGTACTTATGACTTTGAACACTCAAAACGATTTTCATTACGCTGAGCTGGAGCGAGAATCAAAAAAAAAATTTTTCTTTTTGGCCAAACGAGACTTCCAGACCATATTATTTTTCTAGAAAAGAAATTTTTTTTCGATTGATTTTTTTATATTAATTATAATTTAATAAATATAATTATATTTATTCAAATTGATGATAAATAATTCACGATAAATAAAAAAAATTAAAATAATTATTAAATTTTAGTTTATTTAGCAAAAAATAATTAATGAGTAAACTATTTACTAAAGAAAAATTATTTAATAAATAAATATTAAATCATAACTTGACGATTAATTTATTTAATAAAAATTCCTATTAATTAATTAATGTTTAATATAGTAATAAAATTATATATATATATATATATATATGTATATATTAAATTTGGGTCATTATGTTAATATAAAATGATAATATTCAAATTTTATTTATTTATAAATAATAATTAATATCTTAGAAAATTTGTAAATTAATTACTAATAATTAAATATTCAAAATATATTATATTTGTATTTGATTTTATTTATTTTTAGTCAAGAAAAAAAATTTTATTTATAATTTATTTATATTTTAATATATATTTATTTTTAAATTGAATCGCTAATTAGTGAATAAATTATAATTAATTTATATATATAAAAAGTATTAATACAAAAGATTTACCTTACATTCATCCAACCAAAATAGTTTAGATGTATTTCTTTTTAAATAACCAAATAACAATAAAGTATTCAATTCATCAGATATTCATTGTATTTTTTTACACTGCATTCTAAATGCAGGCAACCAAACAGCCCCTTAATGACTTGGATATAACCAATATTAACTCATTTCTTTTCTAGAACTCTCCAAAGAACATCTCTTGAAACTTTATCATAATCTTTTTCTAAATCAACAAATATCATATGTAGATCCTCCTTACTTTCTCTATACTTCTCCATCAAATCTCTCAACAAATGTATAACATCCATAATAAATCTACCTGACATGAAACCTAACTGATTTTGAAAACTTTTGTATCACATCGTAACCTATGCTCAGTTACTCTCCCCCATAATTTTAATGCATGACACATTAACTTAATTCCTCTATAATTTGTACACTCTTGTGCATCACCTTTATTCTTAAATATAGGAACCAACAAACTCTTTCTCTACTCATTTGACTTCTTTTTAGTCTTTAAAATAACATTAAAAAGATTTGTAAGCCAAGAAATTCTTTGATCTCCTAAACATTTTCACACTTCTATTAGAATATTATCAAGTCCTATTATTTTTTCACACTTCATTTTCTTTAAAACTACTCCAACTTCAAGTTTACTAATACAATGATAAAAATAAAATTTTTTATTTTTATTTAGGATATTAAAATTGCTAAAATCAATCGTATTTTCATATCCTTCATTGAAAAGTTTATCAAAATAACTCATCTATCTATTTTCAATATCATTTTCTAAGAAAATTAATTTATGATTTTCATCTTTAATACATATCACTTGAACTAGATCTTTACTTCTCCTATCTCTTTGCTTGGCTAACTTATACATACATCTTTATTTGTCATTAATATTTTATATTTATTTTACAAATACTAGTAAATCTCACTTTTATGTTTCATCACATATAGTAAATTGCATAAATAATTTATCTTGATTTATTGTTGCATAAATTCCTATATGTAGAATTAGTTGATGTTATATAATATTTATTTTTCATACACTAACTCTATTACATGGTTTTAGGGTGGCTAAAAAAATTGACTACTTATACGATCAAATACATAATAAAATTGTTATTGACTTATTAATTCATAGTTAGATGTGTGAAAATGACATGAATTTTTAGATTAAAATTTTTTAAGTTTGCATGCAAATGATCATGAGTTCTTTATGCTAGAAATCATCTTAGAATAAGTGACACTCTTCATTGTGAATTATAAACCTGATTACTATATGACATTACATTATTACTATATATATGGTTATTTGTGCTTTTGTTTTTGTTCATAATGCATGTACCATAATCTTGTCATTCATACTTTAATAGATAGTAGTTTCCTGTTGGTTTTAAATCATCAAAACTCATTCATTGAAATTTTTCTCAAAGCAA
The DNA here is from genome assembly GCA_021442155.1 of Cymbidium sinense. Classification (NCBI taxonomy): domain Eukaryota; kingdom Viridiplantae; phylum Streptophyta; class Magnoliopsida; order Asparagales; family Orchidaceae; genus Cymbidium; species Cymbidium sinense. Next base: position 39,100,124 of record CM038225.1, read on the forward strand.
GTTCTACCAAATTGCTTGAAGAACTTTCACCACAAGAGTAGATTTTTCAACAGTAGAATTATTTTGGTATTTTAAGTTTATATATTATATTTATTTAGGCATTGAGTTTTGGGTAATTTTATTTTTCATTGTTGTTGTTTCATTCAGATTTCTTTTCATTGGATGTTGTTATGCTTCCTTGTTAGACATCTTTTATAAGTTTTATTGATCAAATGAAATATTATTTATCTCCTCAATTACATTAGTATATAATATTTACAACTTCTTTTGTATTGATTTTCTCTTGTGAGCACAAAAAAGTTTTATATTTCTTCCTCATATTTCATGTAGCCTAGGTGTAACGCCTTTCAAACTAGGGTGGGTGTGTGACCTGAGCTCTAGATAACCTTGAAACATTCTATGAATTTATGCTAAAAAATATGACAAGAGAAGTAATATGAATGAATATTTTCAAACTCCACCTATTGCCAATAACCAGACAAAGACCCAATCTATACCTCCTTATAAAATAGGCTTATGACATACAACTCCACCAAGACTAGCCACAGAAGACCTAGAAAAATAAGCTACCTATAAAATTTTCAAAAATAGAAGCCAAAGAAAATAAGGTTGATTGATTAAAGTAGTGTAAAAAGTTGTGGAAATAAAATCTAAACAAAAGTGATAGGATGCTCCATTCAGCAATCAAATTGTGAGGATCATTTTAATAAGCGCATCAATGGGACAATAATATAGTAAGAACTCCATGTGAAAAGTCTAATTTAATCTGCTCCTACATAAAGTTTTATGATGACATGTCGAAAGTCAATGAGACCAATAGAAAATTGGCCCATTATGTCAAAACCCATATGCATAAAAGAGGAACTAACACTAGTCAATTCCAGTTATTAAAAGGGAGAGGCCCATGCAACTACACAACGAGCAAGATAGAGTGCGGGCAAAAGGGAAAAAATAGGAGGCTGAAGGCAATCCATTGAGTGAGAGAGGAGCGAAGTAGGGGAGATCATGCACACAATCCAATGGGCGAACAATGTGACTGATGAGATCAATAGAAAGGAGCCAAGCTGTGCTTGTTTTAAACATGACTTTTGATGCTAAAAATTAGGATTCTATTTCTTTTCTCCTCCAAACTTGAGAATGTTTCTACTAAGATTTCCCATACAAATTTCTAAATCCTAGTAGTAAATTTTGATTAGGGATTTTGTGAAGCAAATCAAATTAAAGAAATAACTAGTGTTTGGGATAGGAAAGAAGATGAAAAAGAATTTTGTGGTATGGAAATAAATCAAAAACATTTAAACTTTTTTTTCTTAGAAAAGTTGAAAGAAAGATTATATACATACATATACATACATACATATATATATATATATACATATATATATATATATGTGTGTGTGTATATGTGTGTGTGTGTGTGTGTGTGTGTGTGTGTGTTCTAAATATTAAGATGTAATAAATAGGATAATAAAATAATAAGTTCAATAAAAAAGGGAATTTCATGTTTTCTTTACTCTAAATTGGAATTAAAAAACAAAGGGAAGAAAGATGTAGGTTAAATTCTAGATAAATAATGATGATATTAATGTAGGTAAACATTTTTATGTAGTAATAAAATGATGCAGTATAATGCTTAATTTTATAACGAAAATATTCATGTAGATTAGTTTTAAGTTTAATAATGATAATGATATGTCTGCTTAGAATTATTTTGATTAAGATTAGAAGAATAATAAGAGAAACAAAGAAGGGAATTTCCATTTCATTAATTTTGAAACTAATTTGAAAGAATAAGCATTATCTAAATAGAAGGTCTATTTATTAGTTGAATTAATTCATTTAAAATTTAATAAGAAAAAAAAATAAATATAAATGTTAATATTAAAATTTAATTGAATGGGATAGAAGAGAAATTGAAGACACTAAGAACGATGTTTAAGAAACTTAACTAATTAAATTAAATTTGAAAATAATTATTATTATTATTATAATAATAAATCAATAACTAATAACACTAATCATGTGTATGATAACCTTATAGGTAGCACACTAAAGGAAGTAACCCTTAAAGAAAAATCAAACGAATCTTCTAAATAAGGTGGCTTCTCATACTTCAAACTTATAGTAATAATATTGTTATTTCTTCTAAATTATTATTTATTTTATCATGTTACTGCAAAACATAGTTTTGATTTATCTTTTTGTAGAAATGTTTGGTCATATTATTAGAATGCTTCATTTTGTGCATAATGAGCAAAATACATCATAATAAGAGATGAAATGTTATGAACAACTACAAATGAAATATTTTTTTATAGAAATATTTGCATGTGCATGTTCACTAATAAAGTTTAGCCTTATGATATTAGTTGAAGACACGAGGTAATTGTATACGTAAAATGAAAAAGGTTTTGGAAAAAAAATATTGATTGTAAAGTACCTTAATGAAACATATTTTGCACAGTGGCTCCCGAGGGTATATAATGAGAAGACATGGCATATCTTCTTCTCATTTCTATGAACAACATTGACTGAAATATATTTAAATCAATTTCACACCGATTAACTTGACATGCATGCATATCATTTTTCTAAAAGTTTTTCATGTTATTGTAACTTAAAGATACGATTACCAATTGTCGATAACTCATGATTAACTAATATTTTCATGTTAAGTTAACAAGATTATAATAACAAAAAAGGAGAAATCATTTATCGTAGACATTTTTAAAATTGTTGTAATATTGATTTAGAAAAATCATTGGGCTCTTTCGTTATATTTGAAATCGTTAACATAATTGTTTTATTATTAATTAATGTTAAAAGATAAAAATTAAAAATCTAGGTCTAACCATCTATTCCTGCATTCATAATTCCAAGCTCCTAAATCAGATCGTGACTCACTTAACTACAAATCAATCATAAGCTTCCGAATAACCTCCATAAGTGGGCAACCCATGAAAAAATTGCTAATAAGAGAGAGGGCAAGAGACCTAATAAGCTCAGAAAGTTAGCAAGGGTGAGACCAAGGCAAAGTGCAAGGCAAGAACTAGGTGAGTAGGTAACATCATGAGTAGGCAGTGGAAAGATCACCCATTGATCATCACATACAAGCACATGTGAGGTGTAAGGACATCATAGACAAGCATGATGGCTACAAACATGGATTGCGGTAGAAAGTGCTATAAACACAAGTAAGATGAATGCAATTGAAGGTTGCATGATTGGAATGAACACAATATAATGTGGACACATGAAGGTGAGGAATCAAAGGGTGTTGATGCTAGTCGATATCAAGTAGGGGCGAAAAGAAAAAAAGGGAAAGAAAATAAGCATTGAGGAGGGTCCTACAGATAAATAGAGAGAGAGAAAGAGATGAGGCAATGCTCAAAAACCATGCCTTAAGGATCTTATTTATAATGAAAGCAACCCTAACACAACAAGCAAACAAAACAATAAAAATACGATAATAAATAAACCCTGATAAAATAAAATAAAATATCATAATATTCCTTAAATATAAATATCTAAATAATGCAAGAGAATGTCTAATCAATCATGCCATCCACATCAAACATAAGTCTGGATTGAATGATCAACACAACCTAAACTCCTTTACAACACCAATTCATCCATACTCATGGACCTACCTTTTGGTATAATGTTTATGGGTTTAGTATCAATAATTGCACATTATATCATTCCACCTTATTTGTCATGACTCTAGACATTATTTGCCTTCATTCATTTTTCATTGTAATGTAAGAATCATAAAGCATTATACATTTGGTTATGCACATATACTCGAATTGCTGAGTTTACAAACAAAGAATGTTTAGAACAAGTTAAAAACAGAATTTAAAGCATTATACATTTGGTTATGCACGCACACTCAATTTGCTGAGTTTACCAAATAAGAATGTTTAGCACTAGTTAGAAACAGAAATTTAAAGAATGAGTACTTAAAAGCTTCCAAGATATGATCTATTAGCCATAGAAGGAAAAAAATGAGGCATCTTCCTTAATTGTGTATTTCCTTTTCCATATTAGTTGATGCACAAAGATGAAGCACAAAGATGAAGGTAACTTTTGTTAAGCATGGTCACAATTAGGTTCATCTTACTTTTATCATAAGTAATCACTAAAAATATCAAATGTATAATGACAGTACATATTCTACTGAGAAATTCATAATTTCCCAAAATGTTACCATTTCAACAATATGTGAAAAATGAACCTTGCCGATTTAAAAAGAAAAAAAAAACCTAGCAAAACTATTTAGCACATCCTTCCATTACAAACATATAACACAAGAAGGAGCTTTTCCTAGCGTTACCATATCAGAACATATTTTTTCAGGAGATCTCCAAATCACCAAGACATAACAAATGAACAGCAAAAAAATTAAAAATTTACACAAAAAAATCAGTTAATAAAATGACTTAGTACCTATTTCCATGGCAATATATAACACACGGAAGAGCCTTTCCTTCTGGAACCTCAAGGGGCACATAGTGACTACATTGAAGTACATATCCTCGACTATTTGTGATCTGCAAAAGTTTTATATAATAAAGTACAATTTAGCCTCTTATTGATAGTTGTTGAACTCATTGGCATAAAACAAAGTCCTTGAATGTAATAGAGACTTAAAAGTCATTATATGCATATAAATGTTGAATTGAATACCATCACAATCAAATACCTTGAGTCAGAAACTTACACAAGGCCTTAACAAACCAATAAGAATAATACCTGAGCATACAGAAAATCTATCATCCAGTACAATAAATGGATGGAAAGATATAAGTAAATAGAGACATACAAAATCATTTAAAAGGTAACAACATGCTCAGTGTTATGATTCACGAATAAATTATAGTCATTCCTGCAATAAAATCAAGACATGAAAGGCCCTATAGCTAGAACAAACTACAAAAAAGAAAATTCCTAAACAGGCCCCCATAGAGCTGTAGATTGATCCAATTAAACCAATGTTTTATCCCCAAATATCACGATTTGTTCTTTTTATTGCAATGTTTTCCACCTTTAAGTGCTAAAAATAGGAATGACGATTATGATTATAGTATTATCCTCTTTCCAACTGAGGATTGCACCCAGATTACAATCCTTTGTGGCTTTCTCCCCTTAGATCATCACCACAAGCCCTCAATCCCCTTTGCCTTATCCAAATGGCACAGCACCTTTACTAAACAAGTTTCTCTCCCACTCTTCTTCTTTATCATCCTCTACTTCCAATGAAAAGAGAAACCACCACAAGTCATCATAATAAACACTAACCTCTCCTCTATGATTGTGACTCCATTTCTCCTTATGATATCCTTCATCAAGGGCATCATTGTTGACTTTGTTGTTCGCTAACAAAAAATCTTTCATCTCCCTTTTATGATTTGGATTGGGTAAGAAAGTAATTAGATATCCAAATATCTATATTTGGATTAATACAATCAAGATTATAATTAATCAAGTATTTAGGGCATGATGGTTGGATTGATTACATAATAAGTTAAAATTTTGAGTAAACTAATTAATTAAAATTTGTCTAATTCAAGCTTCTTATATATCAATTAACCTAGAATGTTTTAAGCTAATATCACTAATTTAGGGGAATAATCAATGTTTTTTCTTTTATATTCCCAACTCCTACATATTTTGGCATAAATACTTAACTATCGTATAAGATACATATGTATACATGTATGGTTGTTCAAAAAATTTGTTATTTAGGTCTTTCAAGTTAGCCCTTGTTGGGCGTTGTTTGTTTGGATCCCAAAAGAGTGTTAGATGCAGATACAACATTTCAAGAGAGGTAATCTTTATTTATTAAGGATAATTGTAACCATTCTTATTATGTTCATTTTTTTTATAATATATCCTTAACAGATAGTCAAAAATGTTTTACCCATTTATGGAATTTTTTATGGTCACATTACTATAAGTCAGTTATATTTGTTAGTTTTGTTTTGTTAATTGCTATATAAATTTAAACATATTCAAAAGAACAATGTGATAGCATAACTTATTTACTATGTGCATACAATAGTAAAAGCAAAACAAATCTTACTCGAGCTAATCATAGACTCGATTGATGAGAAGTAAACTTTGATCATACCATTTATAGACTCTTTATCATAGCACACTACCCATGACATAACATTATAAGCTATGTGTAATACTTCTTGTGATACATCAAGGTCATCCATGCGTACTTAAAATTTGAATTTTTGGTCCAAATAGTTTGTTGCATTAGTCCGGTTGAATTTAAACTAAGTTCCTAAAGAGATCAACACAGCTCCACTAGAGTTTCTACTCTTATAAGGGGTCAACCATTTTGAGCTTCAATAAGCAATTGAATGGACAAAGACTATGCCACCAACTCAAGCATCATCGCCTAACATTGCTCTCCAAAAGCTTATCGAATCTACAAGGCCCTAGCTGACAAGAACATCTCTAGCAATTCCACCCAAAATCCTTCTTCCACCACCTCAACTGAAACTCTCCTCAAGCTTCTCGAGATTTCTTCTTATAGTACGACATGATAATGATCGTTGTTGCCTATTCCAACCATTATGGAGGTACCATGTGGCCACTTTTATAAGGAGGAACCATCACCTTATATATTTTATGTTGTACTACAATGACTTTATTACACCCCTACATCACCAAACACAAGCCTTCACAACATCACCTCTCCACATTGCTCTCAAGTCTAACCACTAGTCTTCCATTCAACCCTCCATCACCGCCACTTAGCATGACCATTTCTCAAATACCTTGTGGACCACATCCTTTGCCATGCTAAGGATGGTCATGCATGGTTTGCATGTCATCCACCTCAGAACACCACTAATCGATACACCTACTATAAATATCTCATTTATAGCCTCTAAAAGGGATTCTAAACTATGCATTATAAGCCTGACATGATAAAACTAAATTCATCTCATTATACTTCTTCTTCCCTCTCATAGTGAAGTTCTTTCTTCCTCTCACTTAGATAGGATGTAGGCCAAATGGCCATAATTTAGTGACTTCATAGAGGTGCTATCTCAACACAATTAAAAAAATCATGGATTGACCAGCCAAACTGCTTGAGGATCATAGGAGATTATCAAGGAAGTTCGTAAGGTTCCTTTAACCTATTGAAACCTCTAAAGCATTTCCCAATGATACTTGTGAAGGTGCATACCTTTTAAACTTAATAGAACTAACTTGGATTTCTTTGCATGAGAGCCATCAAAGATGTTTGGTGATAGGACAGACATCACCAATTATCATCTTCATAAACTAAGGCTAATTCGACTATAAAAGTGGAACCATTCCACCAAGTTCAAGGTTGCAATCCAAGAAGTAGAGAGGCTGCTCTTTGTTGGATTTATCAAGAAAGCCAAGTATCCTAAATGGGTCACAAATGTTGTGATGGTCAAGAAAACTAGCAAGACCTAAAAGTTGTGTAGACCTCAAGATGTTTGGCTTATAAAGGCATACCTATTGTACATATAAAAAGTTGGTAAACTAGGTAGTTGAACACAAGTGCGTAAGTTCCTAGATTCCTTTTCAAACTACCACCAAATAAAAAAGCATCTTGAAAATGAGAAAAACACCATTTTTTAATTGATGAGGAAACTTTTTGTTACACAGTCATGTCATTTGATCTGAAAAATGCATGTGCCACTTACTAGCGACTATGGATAACATATTACAATCGACTGAATATATGGAGGACTTATCAAAGAAATTTATTACCTTAAAGAGATATAATATGAAATTGAATCATACAAAATGCTTGTTTCACATTAATTTTGACAAGCTTAAGTTGCCTAGCTTATCTCCAAATTATGGTAAGGCCTAAGTGATCTTGGAGCAGTGTCGCCACAATTACTCAAGAGCATTCGGAAGTTACATAGTAATATATCGAATTGAAAAAGCAAACACGCCACTCTTTAAAATTTAAAGAACTTGAAGAAATTTGATGGATAACCAACTATGAGATAGCAGCATTTGCTAAAACTAAGCAACTCCAAACATTATCACCCATCAATCAAGAGCCCTCAGCTAGAGATGTTATTTCATACTTGGATTCTATAACACAATGGTCAACTATGACTAAGAGTAAGAAGAAGGGGATAGCAGTAGCCTAGAGATGACCAAAGCATGAGAAGCATTGGAAGAGATCCATTTTGGAGACTACAAAGCAATTTAATCGAATAAATCTTTGCTAACAATGTGTTATAATCAGGTTTCTTCCAATTGACAAAATTGCTATCAAATTTGCTAGAAAATATAAAGCATGCCAAGCCCATTCTAAGATTTTTCACTGACAGGTTCGAGAGCTATGGCCAATCACTAATCCCTAATGATTGCTTTGAAGAATTGACATTACTAGTCCTCTTCCTACCAAAAGTGATTAAGGATATTTCTTCCTAGCATTAGTTGACTACTTCACAAAATGGGTGGAAGTAAAAGCATTAACCAAAGCAACTACTAAATTGTTATTCAAGTACTTGGTAACTATAATGTTAAAATGAAACTCTAATCAAATGACGATCAACTGGGCATGACAATAACAATATCTCATTTTTTGAGGGGGAAAGATGCACCAATCGAATGCAAAGAATTTACATACCAATATATGGTTTTAAGATGTATTTGACACTCATGATTGTTGTTGAGGTGATTGATAGTATATTATTTTAATTTTGCAGAAATTTTGGCACTAGACTAGCGAACATCGCAAAACCCTCATGAATCTTGGCTATAATGATGTTGGCTTCGTCTTCCTTGAGATAGCACAACCATTCTTGTAAAAGGTCATCACCGAATGATTTTGTGATCTTTGTTGTCCTAAAACACCCTTCATCTCTATTTTATTATTTTACTTAGATAAGAAGGTAGTTAGATACATTAGTAATTTAATTTAAATTAATTCAATCAAATTTAGTTAAATCAGTGTTTCAATCAAAATCATTGGGTCAAGTACATATTCACCTAAAATTTAAAAAAATATATATTTAATTAAATATGCCTAGTTTATGTTTCTTAAATTAATTTAACATAAATGATTTGACTATAATAATGAATTAGGAGAATGATTTATATAATTTTTATTTATTTAAATCTAAAATAATTTAATTAAAATACTTAACTAATGTGACACAACATATATGCATGAGGCAATTAATTTAGACTATTTTCAAGTTATCAAGTTGATCCTTATCTAGTTATATTCCTTCGGATTCGAAAGGAGCATTGGTTTCGAATACTATGCTTATTAGAGCCACACCCTTTCTTATCCCTTTCTTGTTAAGAGTGTTTTTTTATACTTTTTATAGGCTTTATTGTATAGTTGATATATTGTAGTACTTATGATCATATGATATAACATGTTATGCATAATAGCTTTGCTTTGTTAACTGGTGAGTGAATTTAAATATCTTAACAAAAACTCAAGTGATAGCATAGCTAATTTTATATGTGCATTATCTTGATTGATGTAAAATAAATCAAACTAAAGTTAATCACAGATTCTATTAAAATGAAGTAAACTTTAATCAAACTATTTATAGACTCGTTAATATAAATCTTGCTCATGACATATTAATTTACAAATAGGAGTGTGCATTAATTGTTAAAACTAGAAAATCAAGCTGAACTAAACTTTAAATTGATTTGATTTGATTTGAGAAATTGTAATTGATTTTTTTTTTTTTTTTTATTATTCATTTTTTGGTCTTTAACTTAATTTTGATGTTATAAAACCATATAAACAAATAAACTAACTAGTATATTTATGTTGTAACACTCTAAACTTTAAAATAGTAAAACCATTATTGGACTACGACATAGTTGTTCACTCCAATGCTAAACCAAGCCAATCAAATAATAATGCCCAATGGACTAAGGCGAGTGCTAAGTTCGCAATAAAAGAAAATAACAAATATTTATGCTTTCTTTTTTTTTTCAAATATCCAAACAGATCATTCCCCTTCTACCCTGTCGCCTCTTCAAACATCAAGCCTATAGGCCTCAAGCTGTATTGTTTCTACACACATCAGATTCGTTTACTATTGTGATGACCAATGAACCAACGAAAGGCGAAGACAACATCATATCAACCAAGCCAAACATAAAAGGTTAGTAATTCACCCATATATCAATTGAAGTTGTTACCCATTTTAAATACTTCATGTCACAATTTCAATATTTCATATTCTCTCTGAATCTCACTTGTGTATTTCCAATTATATTTGAATGAAAGGTCAACCATAGACCGTTTCAAGGATTCATGCAAAAGAGTTTGTTTAAACACTAATACATGGACATCCATTCAAAGAATCAACTATATGTATCTCATTATATATGGATAAAGATGTAAAAGTTCAAAATTTTTGCCTAATATATAGTCACAGAGAAAAGCTAGTTGGACTGAAGTTAAGAAACGCTAGGTTTATTGGGCTTGATGATGTTTTATTATTAAAGTTAATAATACAAATTCTAATAATGGTATCATCACTCATCTACAAAAGAAGTTTGCTAAACGTGAAGAACGTATTCTTGAGAGTACTATTTTGTATATGAGATGTGTAGCTCATATTATAAAAACATACAAATGGCATGAGGTTGGAGATTCTATTCATCTTATCAAAATGTAGTAAGATAAATTTGGCAATCACTAGTTAGACTTCAAAAATTTAAAGAATACATTGATATAAAAAAAATCGAGAGTAGGAGTCTATTGTGCTTAGATGTTCCAAATAAAATTTCATATTTTTGATGTTAACCACAACACGAATTTTGAGAGTATTTAAGAGGTATGACGATACTCAATTCAAAGCAAAGTTGGAGAAGGAAGATAACGAGAACCATGGTCCAAGTGGGATTCCTACTTAATAGTGACTAGGCAAATGTGAGAAGATTAATTTCTCTTAAAAATATTTATGACTTGACTTTAAGGATTTATGGATCATTGTATATGTCATTTCAAATATATTCTTCTATAAGACAACGAAGGTCTTATGCATTCTTCGAAGTTGGGAATTCAATAATGACCCTAATGTAAGAAACAAGGCAAAGAAGATGAAATCAAAATTCAATAAATAATGGATAACTATTGAAAAGATGAATTTAATAATATATTTATCATTCCAATTTTCACAGTTGCCTCTCAGTTAGTATTTGGTACTAGAGGTCATGTGTGTGTCTTCAAAAGTTATATGCCTCCAAAAATTGTGCAAGCTCTCATCTGTGCTCAAAATTGGATGTGAATAAAATTGACAAATAATCTTATCAATGCTGAGAAGGACATTCGTGATGAGCATATATTTGTTAAAGGTAACAATTGCAATGTGATATAATTTTATCTTATTTGAAATAGAAATTAGCACTAGCAATTGAGCGGCACACCAGGGATTAGAGATTAAATTCTTGCTTATGTAAAGTATTTTGCATCTAAATAGTTTGTGTTGTAAGGCATGAGATATTTTATGGTTGCAAGTTTTGTTTGTGATAACTATAGCAATTTGTTCTTGAGAGGATTTTCAATTTATTTTGCATCTATAACTTGCATGTTTTGAGTTTTTTTATCTTTAATGCTTCCTATCAGATTGAATCTTTCAATCTTAAACGTTATGCAAATTTATCAATCTTCTAACATGATTTGAGATTGGATGGAAATACACCAATAACAAATATGTTTTCTTTTATTTGGAAACAAGTTAGAAAAAAATAACCGCTATTAAGCATGTTAATGACCAAGAGACTTGAATGTTTTTATCCTTGTGAGTTTTCTTGCAAGAAGGCATTGCAAACTGTTTCAAAGAGCTGATGCTTATCTTATGCTATCTTATTATTATTGCTAGTTTCTTTGAGTATATTGATCCTAGTTCTAATAAGTCTTGAAAACTTGAAAAAGTATTTTGATCTTGGCTTTTAGAAATATGAAAAAAATATATATAATAAGTTGAATTTGAAGGTTAATTTTTTTTGCATGTCATTGGTTTGAAAAGTGAACCAAATCTTCATAAACAAATCATCATGAACCAAATGTTCTCCAAGGTACTCTCTCTTGGATTCTATGATTTCGTGATTTCATTTTACTCAATTTATTCCATAAAAGGAAAGTAATGCTTAATTTCACATCACATGCAACATATCAAAATCAAATGAATTTTGATTGTATAAAATGTTATAACCAACTTAACTTGAGAAGAATGTTCAAAAACTGGCCATCAAAATTACAGTTTAGCCGAACAAAACAAAACAAAGTAAATATTGGTTCAATTTGATTCATTTTTTCAAATTTTGGTTGGTTCGATTTTTCAAATAGTGAATCAAATCAATTGATTAAATTAATCTGTAAACAAAACTATTCAAATAAAATTGAATGCACATCCCAATTTAATTTATAAGTTATGTTTTAAATGTTTAATGAATGTGATTGCCAGTAGTACCCTCTTATTAATATGATTGACTAGTCAAGCAAATAGGCCTTCAAAGTGACAACCCTTTGAGGGGTCGATGGGCTTCATCAAGTTGGTGAAAACTTTCCTCCCACTTTAGTGGATTACAAGTGATAATCTTATGAAGTATGATAAATGACTAATGAGTGATTTCTAATGTATAAATAACTATAGTGCAAATGCTCATATGTGACTTAGCATTTAAATGTACTAACTATTGTTCTTTACATGATTGATTTTGAAACTTAACTATATAATAATCATTGTTGAATAGTTGTGATATCTCTTTATTTATGTTATATGAGATTTGTCAAATTTGATGCACTAATTGCACTTGTTATTATAATATGCAGAATTAAACATGTTACTGTCACTGACCCTATTACATGCCTTATGATTTGTAGTTTATGTATTAGTAATATAAGTTGTCTAATGAGTTTCTCTAATAAATTGATTTGTTGTTGATTTTCTCTTAGCATCTTGGGTTAGGAGTAAATTGTTAGCAACAAATACTCTTTTGATTTAGGTATCAATTATTCAATGAATATTTTCTTATTTACTTTCCTTTTGTAGGATTTTTTTCAAAGTTTAAAATATCACAATCCGCCTAGAAGCTTGAATTACCAAAGCAAGTATATAAGATCAGATAAAGATTTATAATTTTAATCACTATCAATAAAATCTAATTCCAAGATAATTAAGATAACAACTCCCAAAAAGAGACTCAACATAAATTTATCCTAAAATAAAAATCTAAACAATTTTATTACAATACATTCTTCAGTGGAGTTATGTCGATGATACACTTCACATCTTCTCTAACTCATTTTAATCTTTTCATATTAACCTTCAAACATGAATTAATCTTGTTATCAACAACTCCATCAATAATCATATTACTAAATTACAAAAGCATAAAGGTGAAAAGAGAAAAATATGCATGCTTATTATATGCATTAAATCAATATAAAGTAATTTAATAATTTTTTATTAAAATGACTAAAAATTTCTCAAAAAATTTAATTATGCAATAAGGATAATCCCATATCTTATATATATCATTTTATATATTACATGTCACAAGAGTCACCATTTATAGTACTTCAATATTATTATCTTTTACATAATCTTTTTCATTTATGTGCAGTATCTTAGAATCCTCAACTAATACCGAAAAGGTAAACTCTATCAATCAACATGCACATGTAAATATTTAAATATACTTCATTTCATTCATATTTTCATAGCATTCAATATATTGTTATAATAAACATTGCATAAGATAAAATTACTCAAACATTTATAAGACAATCTATAATCTTCATTTCAATATGATCAATGATTATTTTGTAGAGATAAATCATAATCAAATTTGCAATAATGATTAGCTGAACATATATCAATAAAAATCAATGCAATTAATTTGTGAAATAATATCATTATTCTAATTTAGAAATAAAAGTACCCACCTTAAGGTCTTAATCTTTGAAGCTCTAGGTTTGCTTTCCTGTTAACTTGTCCTTGAAATATCATATTTGCATTAATAAAAGAAAAGTATAAAAGAGTTAAGCAAAAATGAAAAACTAGCTAGTTATAGCATGCTTGCTATCATCCTCCAAGAGAATAAGAAACTATGGAGGAATAGTATGACTATCCAAGCTATGCCGAACAAAATCAGAACTTGTAGCTATATCTGCACAAAAATCGGTCAATCTGTTGTTGCTTCTCTGTGTATGTGCAAAGATGACCTTGTGAAAGTTATCTCGGTTCATACTGTGCTTCAGAAATTCCACAACCCCATTGTTGCCTTCAATGATGATTCCCTTGTGCTCAAACATCCACGGCTCAATGATGTTCTTGATGTAAAGCATGGCTTCCACAGAGGCACTATCCCAGTGCTGAAATTTATGTCCCAAGGCTTTGGTGAAGTTGCCATTCTCATCTCTGATGACAATTCCTACACCAACCAATCCTAATGGGAGCAGGGAGCCATCCACATTAGCTTTGAGCTAGCCGGGAGGTTGGGTAATGTCCCATTGCCTGGAAGGAGAGGAAGCTAGTGTGGGCAACAGATTCCTATTAACTTGTCCACATACACCACAGATTCAACCTACAAATCGCATATAATATTAACACACGTAACTTGCCTATAATTAAGTAATTTAAAACCTATGTTCTTATTTTGCAAACATCTATGTTTTAACTACATTATTATTATTTATCTTCACGCAACTAATTTATCTTAACTAGCTAACTCAAGATTTTTTATTAATTCTTTATAAGTAACTCTATTAAACTTGATTGAACACTATGCCTAAAGTTCTAATTAAAAAAAATTCACACCATTTTAGTTAATACTAATCACATAAAAAATATTTATTAACCCTTATTTACATATTAACATAAACCATATATATTTACATGAAAATAATGTATGCATTATCCAATTAATTCATGAGAGATTAATATCAAAACATATAATAATGATTTAATGTTTGGAGATTTCTGCATTTGGCTAAAAAAATGAAATCATTTATCCCTTTAATTAAAAAATAGTATGGTTTAAAATAGCTAACCTCGAGGCACGCCTCGCATCTTTCGGCGGCCTAGCGCCATAAGGCGTGCTCCTCATATGAAATCGATGAGGCATGCTCCTCGTATGAAATCAATGAGGCGTGAGCATCACCACTGTTGAGGCACACCTCAAAGCACGCCTCACTACAAATTGGGTGAGCATGCCTCACCAGTCGGCCCCACTTATTCAAAAGGTGAAAATTGAATCCCATGCCCTATACAAAATTTTACAGCTTCTTAGTGTCAATCTCCATCACGCCTCGTGCCCAATCTCCTCATCACTTGCTCATCATCATTGACCACCAACAGATCTCTTTTTGTTGCCTCTCTCACCTCCTTAATTAAGTTTCATTAGGTTTTAGTAAGATACTTTCCCTCTTTTCTTTCAAATTTGTCCTTGTTGTTTTTTTAGGATTTTTTCCAACTTTAATTTTGATCTCTTTAATATAGAAATATTATTTGAGTTTGATAAAATGGTTAAAAGAAAAGAGAAGAGTACAATTGGGTATAAGAAGGACCCAGCATCGAAGTACAGTGTGCAAATTGACATCGAAGGTGGTGAGAACAGCTGTGTATATTTGAAATGCAACTACTGTGATAAGGTTGTTAAGGTGGGTGTGACTATAATGAAAGAATATTTATCGGGATCTCACAAAAATGTTGCACCTTGTGCAAAAGTTTTGGGGAAGTGGAAGAAGAAATTCGTGTTTATATGAATAAGGTAACAATGAAAACAAATACCCGTGTGCAACAAATAAATAAGGATGATAGGATGGATGTAGGCTCGATTTTGGTAGTGAGCACGGTGCAAGGATTCTTCATCATCGCTGCCACCACAATCTAATAGTGGTGCATGAGGATATATGGATCGCATACGATAAATGTGATTAATGATAAGGATGATGTATGAGTTGTACCTTATTGCGTGAAGAGACGAGTTGGTTAACACCGAAAAAGTATTAAAGAAATTAAGAGAAGGGTTCAAACAAGTCTTATCATCATGTTTGATGGATCGAAAACAAAAGTAAGGTAAGTGCAAGTTATCACTGATAATGTTATTGTTGTTGCTGTTGTTGTTGTTATTATTATTGTTGTTGTTGATATTATGTGCTTGATGATTTCATATAATTATATTAGAATAGTAAAGTTTAACTTTTATATGTCTTCATTTGCTTTATATGATTTTTTGTGATTTACGCAATTTTCTTATTGTAAGGCTTAAGCCTCACCTCACAGATGAAAAATGCTTCAATATCCAAAAGCAAAATTTTAGACATTGAAAAATAGAACTTGAAACTTAGAATTTATCTAGATTAAAAGAGGATGCATGAGTATCAAAAAACCTTCATTCAAATAAAAATCTCACATTCTTTTTTTAAATATTTATCATTAAACAAAAGTCAAAAGTTCACCTAACAAAGTCCTTAATTAATTTACATGCATACATTTATATCAAGAAGCTATCTCTAAGCATATCAATTAAAACCAATTTAATTAGAGCTTAATTTCAAACCATTTTTACATGAAATTGACTTTACAAGAAAATCAAAACCTAGGCATCAAATCATAACCTTCATCTTTTCCTTAAAATTGTAAATTGAGAGGAGGATAGAGAACAAAGGAGAAGAAGAACCCTCAATGATTTTCACTTGAGGCTAATACCCCTTCGGCCTCCCTATTACTTGAGGTTGCAAGCTCTCATCGAACTCGATCGCCCTTAGATGTCCCCCCTAACCTGCCATCCCAACACTAGCTCATTCAATGTTCTCACCACTCTCACTTGTGTGATTTCTCTCGTGCTCTCAACGGTTTACTCTCATTCTACCGCTAATATCAGTCGCACAAGCCGCCATCTAACTCCTCTCACTTGCTCCTTATTACATAATAAGACCCCCTTCCCCTCTTTATTATAATAGCAAACCCCAGCAGTAGTCAATTCAAATACATCATTTTTTAAATAAGATTCCACCTAAGGTAATATCGAAGACTGAGGCAATCTACCTTAGCGAGGTGAGGCACAAGGCTTAAAATAAAAAATAAGAAATTATAAAATTAGAACTTATTCATAGCCATCAGTACATTTATATAGTTTATTATCATAAAAGCATAAATCACAAATCCCAAACCTAAATATCAATGTAAAGTGAATATTTGATTTGAGATTTAAAGAAAGAACTCACTTAAAATTTAAATATGTCATGAGGATCAAGATCCACAATGATTTCAACATCATTGTTAGCACCGTTAGAAGAGTCATTATATGTAATAATTCAATCATTTACTACTTCTATCTCATTAGCATATTTCAAATATTCTTCGATCACAACATTTTTCTTCTTATTCCTTATATTAGTTAACAATCAATTAAATATAATTGAAAATAAAAATAAATTAATAACACAATCAAGCAATCCACTATACTTAAATTATCTTTTGAACATTTTAAAGCTTTGAATTACATATTCTATATATATATATATATATATATATGCAATAAAATATAATATAACTTTTTTTTGCATAACCTTATTGAGGTGCCACCTCAAATGCCTCATATAGCATAAAACCTCGAGACAATGCCTTGAGATTTTTTGTGCGCTCTGAGGTATGCCTCGAGGTTTGTACCTCATACACCTTTTAAATAAAGTTCACAAATGAGACTCAAGCCTCGAGGCATTTTTTGTATGCCTTAATTCAAGGCACACCTCAAAGTTTGTGCCTCATACACCATTTTTAAATAAAGGGCACATTTAGAGTTATCCTTTTTTTTTCATTAAATCGATGTTTTAACTTTCCCTTGTTGATGTATTATCAATATTTTCATTGATTCGATATAATTTTGTTTTATATATCTTATGATTATACATTTTCACTGATATATTTATATATGTGAATATTTCTTTAAGATACAAAATGTGATGCAACTTAGAAGTTAAGATAAAGTCCTTTATCATATCAATATTGCAAAGATGCACCGTCATTCAAATCTGGTCAATAAATGTCAACCAAGGAATTGACATAAGCAGATCTTCTTACTAAAGTCTAAAGGTATATCAAGCATAAATAAATAATTCAAGAAATTTAAACAAGCCATTCTATGAATTAATAATCAACTAAAAATAAAGAAAAAAACACAAAAAACCCCCATAAAATTAATTTTTCCAACATTCATATTGAACTTTTGCTTTCTTGGAGCATTTGTGATCAACACCCCAAAAACATTGAATAACAATTTTTATAAAGCTATAATTATACTTCTTTATATAACAACTTTTATGATTCTAATTACGGTTCTTTATAGCTACCATTATCCTAATAAATCTTCACCAAGACAACATCATCTTTTTTCATGTGGGTCTTTTTTCTTTTTGACACAAAGCACCTTTAAGAATTTTCCATTAGTAACTTAAACATATGATGGTGTTGGAAATAGAAGAATCAAAACCCACATCATCCCATTCCTTCTTATTGATGGACTGCATGTTGATAAATAAACTATATATATTCACAAGACCGTCATCATCTAACATAGGCGCATGTATAAACTACACTCCATAATCAAGTGCATTATAAGAGGAAAAGACAAAACAATGTAAGTATATCTAAAATAACACAGAAAAAATAAATTATTCACATATGCCTTTGAGATACTAAGCGATTAATGTTGTTCAAAAAAGTAATTCCCAATCACCCATAGTAAAAGTAAACAGCAAGCTTCATGAAGTAGCATATCATTATCACCTCCAAGTCCTTTCTCGTGAACCATCTGCCTTTCAACATGAATTCTTGATCCAGTAAATCATTTTTTGGGTTATAGTCAGCTCTGCATTTAAGGAAAATCAAGAATAAATGAACTCTATATAAGAACAACAAGCTTAAAAAACAAACAAAATTCTAGAAAAGACTATGAGAGGGCATAGAGATTAATAGAAAAAAAAATATTCTATTATATCATTCAAAAAAAATGAACACTTCCTGTAGCTTTAATATAATTTATAAATCCTAGCATGTAAAGTCCTAAGATGTAGACATTCTTTATATTTGTGACAAATTTGGAGAATCTTTATTCATTTGGTAATCAAACAATCCCACCATTATGCTTATTCAATAACTGAAAGCTTTGCAAATAATCATTTACAGAAAAAAGCCATATTTTTTGGGGAAAAATTTTAAGTGGTCAGTCAAGGTTGTTGAAGTATGAGTAAAGAGATTAATGACCGTGACAACATATGAGGGCGCTACTAGGGTTTAGATAAATGTAGTGGATATATGTAGAATTAGGTATTAGGGCTTGAAACTAGAGGAACACTATAATGAGTTCTTAAAAAGGAATTTTGTGGATGACTAAAAGGAAAGTTCTAATGGCTATTTCATGTTGTCTAAGGGTTACAAGGAGCCAATATTAGTTCTAGAATTTGGTGAATGGAGTTTATAAGTTTGGAGGCTTAGGGAGACAATGGGGTTGAGGTAAGGATTGATGGAATATGGTAAGCTGAGAGCTGTTATTTTTAGGGCTTTCTTTTACATTGGAAAGAAGGCTACAAGGGATGTTAATTGGCTGAAGATGACAAAAGGAAGATGAAGATGACGTGGTTTGACATTTCATACCAATTAAACAATAAAATTAAGATAATCCTAAAGTACATGAAAACAATTCTAAATGTTCATTCCAATAATAATTAAACTTCCATTCACATCCTTATATATCATATACCCTCTCCTATAGAATAAAAACAAAAATTTTAAATGGACGTAGGAGGTGGCCCCTAAAATGTAGGGAGTGCATGTGATATGGAAGGAAGTGGAAAGATCAACCCATGGATTGTGACCAGTGGAGTGACATGGCAACATAGATGTAAGAGGATGACTCCTTGTTGTGGGCATAACTTCTATAAGTCGTCTTGTGAAACTACCATCATTTGAATGCAATTTCAAGCCCTTAATTGACAATTCATGCCTGAATTTTTCTTGAATTTTCTTGATGTCACCTTCCATCTTTTCATGAAATAATCCTTCTATAGTGGTTCAGGAAGTCACAATACACCCTTATATGCTATAACATGTCTTTTACATACACTTACATAATGATAAAAGCAATGCTAATAAAATAGAACATAAATTGTCTATTTGTTACAAACATTAAAGAACAACATATAAAATAAATTCCTTGACAATTGATCATTCTAATTTCTTATCATAGACCTTGAAGTCTATGTTGCATTGCATTCTACACTATTATCCTAAGGTTTCTCCAATGAGAGGCTCAACTTTTCCTTGGTTACCTTCAACTATCGCATCTTACATTTGCCAATAAAATGACAAGGAACATATTAAAATTACTTCTGCAAATTCATTATAGCTACTACATGATGCATGATACAAATCTTAATCATCAATAATATTTTGTTTCTTGGGGATAGCTGAAATGAACATATTAGATGAAAGAAGAGGGACAAGGCACTTGGCAATAATGGATCACAAAAAAAAAGTCTGCCAGTAAGCTCAGTTCTTCTTAAGGTATGAATACAGCCCTGTGCTATCTTTTTCTCGAGTTTCACTAACTTCACCTTTATGATTCTTTCAACGATCTATGTGATGCTTGAACCACAAATAGGATCACACCCTCAACCCATATGAAGACTTAGCCCATTCCTTCTCAACCTCCGTATTCCTAATCACGAAAACTCAACAAGTTTTACACTCTAAATCAGTCCAATGCACACAGAGCTACAACTAGAACCTACCTACCACGCAATCATCAAAATAAGACATTTCAAGAATTGGTAAACCAAGAGGCCACACAATGCTCTTACATTGCACAATCCTCACAGATTCATACAAGGAATAAAACATTAGAAAATAAACAAACGGGGATAAGCAGAACAAAACATGCAAAGCAAGAAACAATCAAAAAGTGCAAATATTCCATACCTCGGGGGACGGATGATGAAATTCACGAGCTGCTCCATTAGAAACTAAGATTGATACACCCAATCGGCAGAGAATTCGCAGGATCTCCGACCAATCTGAGAAAAAATAAGGCGACGAAGAGGAGCACGAAGAGGATCCAGAAGAGAGAAAAGGAGAGAGAGAATGACAGAAAAAAAGCTGAGAGCCCCTTGCGATGCTCTCTCTTGTTTCTTCCCCCGTCAAAAGCCGTCCCTTCCCGATGAAACGGAAATAAAGAATTCAGCAACAGCCAGAATTCCACCCCAAGAGATCCTGATGTGTTCGCACGTGGAACTCTGCTCGGGCCGGGTCGCACGTGCCCCACCGGAGGCCAGGGCCTCTCCTGATCCTGGAAGGCCGCTGTCGCTTGTGGGCGCCCACAAGCTGTTTTGTTGCCCTTGCCCTACACGACTCTTCGCGAAGGGGCAAACGTCTATTTGTTACTTGCACATAATTACTATTTATTTTAACAAATTTTTCCATTTTTTTGTTTTTTCAAATCTCTGCTGTTTCATCATTATTTCTAAATTTTTTATGAATTTTTTTTATGTGATAAATACAAAGCAGTTGTTATTAATTTTTTTCTAAAAAAAAATTAAAATACTTATAATAGTCTTCAAAAAAAATTTAATTTTCCAATAATGATATAAAAATAAAATAAAACTGCCTCCAAATTATTTTAATTTGAGTAATCTTTAGTTATATCAGTTTAATTCAGTTTTGCATAACTCTAAATATAATTATCTTTTACCATGAATCTAATTACACTGGCCTTAAATAATTCACTATTATTAGCTGTTCGAAAAAAGAATATAGTGTAAAAAAAATACAGTATATTTGAATTACTTTAAAATTATTTAGTTAAAAACTTTACATATATATGAGTTTTTTTTTTTTGATAAAATAAATGTAATGAAAGATTTTCTGACAGACGTAGGTGAATGCGACAGGATCTGCCATGACGGCGGCAATGCTGCGGGCCACCGCGACAATGCTGACAAGCGGGCGGGCTGACGGGCTCAAGGACGGCTAGGGCGACTAATGATCGACGGCAATGGCGACCGTGACAGTATGGGCGAGGGCTGGAGATGGCGAACGAAGCGCGGTGCATGGCTAACCGCGTGAGGTGGCAGCTATTCTGGTAGCACAAAGACGAGCGGTCACGACCATAACACTTTATTAATCGATGTATTTTGAATTCCTCCAAATCGAGCGAATTTCAAATACATCAAAAATGTCATTATAATGTATTCTAAGTACATTACATTACATTAAAAAATTTACTTTGTACCATATCGAATACAAAAAAAGTTAAAACTCCTGCATTTACTTTACTTTACACCCAAAATTATTCCTTCTAGGTAGCTCTATATTGCTTTTCAAAATGCTACCAAATAAGTGTGGCTACTTTCTTTCAAAAAAAATTTATGATAGAAAGTTGCTTTAAAAATCAAATATGTTAAGAGTTTGACAATTGTAAGAAAGTTATTGCTCTATTTAAAAAAAAAAAATTAACCTACTTAAGCTTTAAAAATGTTATTTTTCATCACAATAATATTATAACTATCCACAACAAGCTCTAAATGAACCATAAGAAGGCTAAATAATTTTTGTTAAAATTTATTCTTTTGATATGTAAAGTAAAATCTATCCATGCTACTTTTTCTATCATTATTTATTTATAATTCACAAGTTTTGTTGATTTAATATTTTAAAAATATTAGTATAATTCATTTATTATTTAGATAGACTTGCAAAAGAAATTTAAAATTGTAACCAAAAAATCATATCAAATTAATCAAATAAAATAGGTATAATTTAATCTTTTAGTTTTATCTGAAAAATGTATGCCATGCTCCTGAATTCCTTTAAACTCCACAAGATATTTCAAAAAAAAAAAAAAACAAGCTCCTCGCCTAATTCAAAAAATTAAATTGCTCCTCCTCAATTTGAAGAATTATCTACTATTTTTTTCTCTTTTCACATTATAAACCAAGACTTTAAGAAGCTTAAGTACTTGTGAAAGAACCCTCCAAAATGTAATATAACTTCCTAGAATGCCTGTCTTATAAATCTAAATAACTACTTAAATGTCATATATCACAAATTTCTTTCCCAAAGTCTTATTTATAGTTATTGAGTTGCATGATACTCTAATGACTAAGAACTTATTATGGTAGACTATTCAACTAACAAGCATTTGATTATATGAATTGTCGAGAAGATGTTAAAAGTCTAGAAACTCAAAGGTATTCTTAATATATTAATGATGAATTATTATTTTTTATCTTTAAATGCTCATGTAAGGAATATTTTGATTTTGCCAAGGCTGAAGACACATGAAACAATCTCAAAAATCTCGCACACAAAATCGTGCACATGACACTCGTCTAGGCATTTACATTACTATCATCTAACTCAAGTCTTTAATTACCCATTTGGAGCAATTCTCTATGGAAGTTCTTATGGAGGCCTGGCCCTCTTTTGATAATAAAAGCCACAAATGTTCATTTGATCCCTCTTGTATGTAGGTCACTCAAAAGATCTCAATTATAAACTTTCTCTCTTGTTTAAAAAGCCATGCAATCCGCCAAAATTAATCCCATAAAGACTCAAACCATTTTCTTATAAGATGTTGTAGCTAGTTGGCTAAGATATAGTGTTGTAACAACTTACGCCCAAT
This sequence comes from Cymbidium sinense, assembly GCA_021442155.1. Lineage (NCBI taxonomy): Eukaryota > Viridiplantae > Streptophyta > Magnoliopsida > Asparagales > Orchidaceae > Cymbidium > Cymbidium sinense. The sequence goes on from CM038225.1 coordinate 39,123,809, forward strand.
AATAGTGGTGGATAGCTTTTTAGTGAGATTAATGAGTATAAAATATTATATATCTTTAAACTAATGTCTAAATATGAGATATGGATTTTGGTGAAATTTTTAGAGGTTTATTTTGTCTTCTAGTGGAACTTACAAACCTAGATCTAACGCAGCTAGTTTGGACTTATTTGAAAGAACTCTTTAGAAAATGTGTTTTAAGTGGGGTAAATGACTAGAAATAATAATGGATGTCTAGCTTAATATGTGAACTAATAATTTGGAGTTGTTGGTTTGATTTGATAAAGTTTATAAGAATTTTTATGGGTAGGAAATGAGACTAGTTCTTAGTCTTGTTTAGTTTGGCCAAGAGCTTTAGATGGGGACTTGAAGTGGATGTGAGATATGAAATAGGTGAAGGCAGATCTTGAAAAAAGCTAAGGATGTGAAAGAAAAACTAAAGTAAATTGAAAGAAAGAGATTAAAAGCGTAAAAGTAAATATAAAATAAAGTTGAGCCACCAAGCACCAAGGTATAGAAAAGAACAATACTTCACTTAAAATAATTTATTCAACAACTAATTTATAAAGCATTATAGCTTATATTTATAGAATTACATGACTTCAAGCTAAATTTTAGGAAATAAAAAATGGAGGGAAAAAAGGGGGTTGGTGGATATTTTTGAAAGAAGTATTTCAACCATTTATTTTTATCGCCTCCTCATATCAAGATTTTCCATACAAACGTCTTGATGAGAAAGTAATAAAAAAATATCAAAATTAAAAATGTATTAAGATGTTCTAAAAAAGAAATTTTTATTGAGCTTTAGCTTGAGCTCTTATAGTTGGGCCTATTCTTTCTTTTCTTCCTTAGGCTTACGCATATGAAGACTTAGCACAAGAGATTTCTTTTCATGATGTGATACATTAAATCAGCCCAGACTCAATTGAACTCTACTTCATAGAGTTGACATCTATAAAATCTTTCACCATTTATGGGGCCAAGGTCTCCAAGTTAATCTAGGTCAGCCAAGCATCATCAATTTGTAGTTTATTCTTCTAACAAACTAAAAATTGAGGCTCAATAGTTGCAGTGGGCACATCTTCGATGATGATATAATCAACTTTCAAAAATGATAGATTTTGTAGTTGGAGAACTATATCTTGTTCTAAAAAGTTAAACTAAATAAGTGAAGGTTTGATAACTCCCTCATATGATAGAATATCTTTAATATTAATAACTTGATAAATTAATATATCAACAAGTAAATCAAGGTAATTGTGATCCGAAAATTCGCCACCGACCTCTTTCGAAAAAAAAAAGAAAAGAAAGAGTTGTTTAAGTGTTTGATAATGTAGCATGAATAGTAGATAAGACACTACCAGAGATTTCGTTCTCATTTGGTGAGAACTTTTTATATCTGGTTCTAGGTTTCCTATAGGCGCAAGCCCCTATAGTTAATTACCCCTCTCAATACTGAGAGAGCACTTTCGATTAAGGCTAGTCAATGAATCGTTAAATAACGAGTATATAATTGCAGTGAGTGGAGTTTAGAACTTATGAAATTTATTATTTTAACTTAAAACTTTTGGTGGGGGGAACGATGACGCACCGATCTAGATCTCATGGTTCGTGCCCCAGTTATCGTGGTCCCCGGTCCGCTAGTCGAGGTAGTAACAACCCGACCGGGAGGATCATCGAACACATGGGTTACGTCGTCCAAGGTGTCCTTGTAGACTTAGGGTGGAGTTTGTCTAAGGGGACAAATATAAGTCAACCTTACCTAACATAGGGCTTTTTTTCCAACTAAATACTTTCTACATTTCACAGCTCAAAGAGCAAAGCCATTGTGGAAAATACGGGCTGCGGCCGTGACCGTAATTTAGTGGTGCCATATCGCGGCGAACCACCCGGTCAGAGGGCTCAGGTCGTAACCACCATTTATGTCGTGCCATATCGCAGAAAATCACGCGACAGAGGACACGCCACGCCCCACGTTTTAAGAATATTTGAGTGTGAAGATAGTTATGCATTTGATTTGACATCTTTATGAGCAAAAGTTTTCTTAATTTATCACCCGAAGACAAACAATTGCGGAGGGGTGGATTTATTTTATTTAGTTTTAATTTAAATAATTAATTTCATTTTTTTATTTTTTTTTTATTTTCTTTAAGTTTTGATCATTTTATGATTGATTTTAGATTTGAATATATGATCATTTATCATTGAAATTTTAATTATAATTACCCTTCTCAATCATAGGCTAATATCAATCGATAGACCTTGTCACTCCCGCTTTTCTAGAGGATCGTCTAAATTCATTATCTCAATAAGTATAATTCTTCAAAATCTTGTCCACTCTAACATGAGGATCGTTTGAGACTTTTCTTCTCGAGATTTGAATTTCTATGAAATATTATATTGTATCATACAAATTAATTCTCGATATTATTAATTTGAAATTTTTATAATATCAAATTTTTAAGTTTTGGTAACCCGGACCCGATCCGAAGACCAAACCGGGATGTGTAACATATGTCCTTTTGCATTTGACTTAATAATTACTCCAACATGCATACGGATTTCTGTTCTTTGGGAATTGTATGGACATTAAGATGTCTAATGTTGAAGTTTATATGTCAAATTTTGATTTTTGAGTTTTGTTAACTTGACCCTCAAGATCAAACCGGATGTGTAACATCCGTTTTTATATTTGACTTAGTAATTACTCCAACATGCATACGAGTATTCTCTTTTGAATTGTATGGACATTAGAATGTCTAAGTTAGAGTTTATATGTCGAATTTTGATTTTTGAGTTTTGTTAACCCGAACCCGGTCCGAAGACCAAACCGGGATGTATAGCGTATGTTCTTTGTTTTATATCTAACTTGCATATGTCCCTATTGTTTGGACATTTCAACATACATATGAGTATATGTTCTTTTAAAATGTTATATGGACATTAAATGTATAGTTGAAATGTAGGTGTCAATTTACAAGTTTAGGTTTTTGATGATATTTTGGTTTTGTTAACGGGTCAAGACCAAACGAAGAAAGATTCGTTTTGTTTTATATCTAACTTGCATGTCCCTATTATTTGGACATTTCAAAATACATATGTATCGTTCTTTTAAAATATTATATGGACATTAAATGTCTAGTTGAAATGTAGGTTCAATTTTAGATTTCAATATGACATTTTGTTTAACTGACCCTATCCAAGACCGTCGGAAGTATGTAACTCTATCAACTCGACTATTTTCTTCAGGATGGATCTAGATTAATTATTTCAAGATCTATCGTTCTCCAAACCTTGTCAACTCTAGATTATACTTAGAGGATCGGGTTTGAGACTTTTCTTCTTATGACCTTGAATTTGAGAGGATATATTAACAATGATGCCGATAGATTTATCTTTAGTCATTTCGTGACAGAATTAACTTCTAAGATTTACAATAACATCATTAGATTTTTAGGTTTTGTTAACCCGGACCCGGTCCTAAGACCAAATCGAGATGCATATGTTCTTTCATTTCATTTGATTGCTTGCATATGTCTATTTAAGCATTTAAGCCATTGAATACTTCAACATGCATATAAGTATTTGTTCTTTTAAAAATTTTGCATGGACATTGGGATGTCTAAGTTGAAGTTTATATGTCAAATTTTGATTTTTTTTGAGTTTTGTTAACCCGGACCCGATCCGAGGACCAAATCGGGAAGTATAGATCTGCTTTATTTTTATATCTAAGACATGTCCCTATTTTTGAACATTTCAACATACATACGAGTATCTGTTCTTTTAAAATGTTGTATGGACATTAAATGTGTAATATCCAATTAATCCAATTAGCTTATTTCCTAATTGCCTAATTAATTTTGTAGTTACTGTAGCATTAGGACTGTAGCAGCTAAGCATGCAGCGGACGGATTAAGCCATTCAACGCGTGTATGGTTCGATCTCTCTCGCAGCTTCCTATTTCATTTCCTTCCATAGCCACGGCCTCAGTCCTTCACGCTGATTTCCTTCACCGATCGAGTTGCCTCCTCCTTTCCTTCCTCGACGCTGACGGACCGCTGACATGAACGACGAACCGCTTCGCCATGGCCGTCGACAATGAATTGTCGCCCTGGCGCAGACCGCGACGTTCGAGCCCGAACGCTTTTCCTGACCCGCCAGACCGGTGGAAGCCCGTATTGCCTTCGTCGTCGCTTGGAAACGCCGCACCTGTAAGTCCTGACGGGTTGGGAAATCCCGTAAGCTGCTCGGGTCGGGAAATCCCGTGAACCGATCGGCTCGATGATTGCTCCTGCCGACGGGAAACTTAGAATTTTGTTACTAATTTTCTTTCCCTATCCCTTTTCTTTCACCCTTTCCTTGGTGTTGAAATACGTGATTGGGGAGTTCTGAACTATTTTGTAAGGATGGCTCCTAAAGAATTGCAGAATTGAAGTGCCGCGTGAATTGTGAAAAGGATTTATTCGCCCAACAACTCATCGTGAGTGCACCGATATTTGTTAAGAAAAGGATGGGTCTATGCGACAGTATTGATTACATGTGGAATTAAATAAAGTGACAATCAAGAACAAGTACCCACAACCAGGATTGATAATTTATTTGATCGGTTGAGGAGCCAGTATTTTGATTTGAGATCCGGATATCATGTTAGAGTTAAAGATACCGATATTTTTAAAAGCCTTTTGGAACCGATATGGACATTATGAATTTCTTGTTATGTCATTTGGTTTAACTAATGCTCCTGCAGTCTTTATGGACTTAATGAATCGTGTTTTCTAAAACTGATGAAGAACATGCAAATCATCTGAGGATTGTTTTAGAATTGTTAAGACAAAATCAATTATATGCCAAATTTTCAAAATGTGAATTTTGGATGCATAGCGTCGCATTTCTAAGTCACATTATCAGTGGCAAAGGAGTTTCTGTTGATCCTCAAAAAGTAAAAGTAATTTTAGAATTGTCCGCACCGATTGTATGATTTTATATCCTTCTTCTTCTCAAATGGGCAATCGGTTGCCCGATGTCCAATCTGACCACATCTGTAACATTTCCGATCCAGGACATTGACCAAAATCGCTTTCCACACTTATCACAAATAGGTTTCTCCAATTGAATTTATTTCGTCATCATCAAGCTTTAAATTTCTGGCAAATCGGCCTTCTTTCAAAGCTTTTGCTTTTGCCCGTAAATCCCACGTTGTTTGGAAAAATTCAACTCATTTTCAATTCTCCAGCCCTTTCAACTAACACGAGAACTCACGATATCAAATGGTTCTAATGCCAACCGTAATTGATCTCTGACATTTCTCTTCCTGTGTACTGATATAATGTGGAGCATATCTAGAAAGAGAAGTGAACTCGGCTTCATATTGCATTATAGTTTTTGAGCCTTGAGTTAGATTGAAAAATTTGTCTTGTAAAGCAAGTCGAGCTGATGGAGGAATAAATCAATCTTTGAATATTTTGACAAATTCATCCCATTTGATCTCGAGTAATGTATCGTCAAATCTTTCCCTGTTGAGCTCACCACCTTTTCGCCTCCCTTCTAATACAAAAGTAGATTACTACTCTTCTATTTTCAGGGCAAATCATCCCATCCAAATTTTTTTCAATTTTAAGCAGCCAATCTCCCGCCACTATAGGATCACTGGCTCCCTTGAATGGTGGTTTGAACGCGTTGAAATATCCTCAAATGTTGATCCACTTCGAACCATACTCGACTGTGCACTAGCAGATTTTTCCATAGATGCTAGCTTATCAACAACTTGGGAAATCAACTGAACTACTCCTTGCAATTCATCAGATCTACCTTCACCACTAGCTCTAGGTTGTATTTCACTCCTATTAGAATTATTCCAGAAGTAGTTCGTGTCCGTGATGCGCTCGTGTCTCAAGTAGCCTAGTCCGAGGATCCATCTAACATTTATAAGGATACATATTTATTAAATATCATACATGCATGAAATTATTAAGAACATATAGATTCCTAACCCAAACTTAATCGTCATATAGCTCTGTATTGATCGATTCAACACTTATCCCTAAATCCAAATCATGCTTCCATTACAATTACTCATCAATCTTTTTACTCTGTTCTCAACCTTATTGCTCTGATACCACTTTCTGTCACCCCGTGATGACCCCTACCTTTATCCTAGGGTCAATCAAAATGTAATAGATGACCTTGGACACAATATCCGTAGTCCGTAGAAATGTAACAATATAACTAAACAATATGCTGTAGGTAATATGCTGTAGGTTCATACTGTATCAATGTTAAAGAGCAGTAATTTTCATTAAATCATTTCGCTTCGCTTCTATATCAAATCATTTTCTAAATGTCATTTATAATTGCATAGGTTTTGACTTCATAACAAAAGGTCGCACCCGCCCACTACTAAAGTCAAGGTAAGGAATAAACCATACTACTTACCTAACAGCCCCCTGACACCAGTTGGACAACCTAACGGCTCCAACCTTAAAATGTCAGAGTCGGGGATACTAAGATCCCCTGCTCACGGCTCATCTCATCAGAACTTTTGCCTATCTACGCAGATTTCTATAACATAGCCTTCCTATCATAATTTTCCTGACATTTCCCTGTTTATCACATTACTGCATTTACAACATGTTTTAAAATATTTCTATATGCCCAATGAAATCATATGCTAATAAAGAAAATGTACTAACTGACTTATAATCATTGAGCAGTTGTAATGACATACAATATGACACGAATATCTAGATGTATGTCATTCATACAATTTATAAAAAGCGGTAGAAACAATGGCATATGTCATTCATACAATTTATAAACTCTGTAGAAACAATGGCATTCATAGGACTAGAAACTGAATTTACATTAGCAATTATGTCTCACCTCCGTGTCTATATCAGTGTCGTGATGTGCTCCTCGATTCCTCCTCGAGTATACAACCTATAATGAAATAACTCTTCTAAATACTTCTAATACATGAAACTCATAATTAACACGGTAGTATTACCAACTTAAACTGTAATCTTACCTGAAATTGATATCTCCTCATAAGCTTTCGAAATACTGGAGTACGACTCCAAAGTAATCTACTAACGCCAATATTACCTGCTTCAATCAACAAACTTCTACTAACGCCAATATTAATTACCTGCTTCAATCAACAAAACTAAAATTAACAAATAATGTCAATCCTAAATCCCCATTCAATAATTCTGCAACTCACCTAGCGCAAAAACAGTCGAACTCCAATCACGCATTTCAACACCAAGGAAGGTCATTTACCGAAAGAAAAAGGGATAAGGAAAGAAAATTAGCAACTTACAAAATTCTAAGTTTCCCGACGTCAGAAGAAATCCCAACCGAAATGACGGTTCACGGATTTCCACCAGCGACCACGATTTCCCAACCCGTCAGACTTAGCGGGCGCTTCCTGCACGGCGAAGGCAATACGGCTTCCACCGAGGCGTCCAGCGGCGCGTGGGTTCGAACGTGCTCATGCCTGAAGGACAATTCAGCTGCCGACGGTGAAGGCGAGAGCGCGTGACGTTCGGTCACGGAGCAACCGTCGGGGCCGATCCGAGGGAAGGGAAAGGAGGAGACGAACTCGATCAGCGTGAAGGACTGAGGCCGCGGCTATGGAAGGAAATGAAATAGGAAGCTGCGGGAGAGATCCAATCATACACGCATCGAATGGCTTAATCCGCCGCACGTTTATGCTACAAACGACAAAATTAATTAGGCAATTAGAAATAAGCTAATTGAATTAGATATTATAATTTCCCTTAAAAAAAAATTTCGCTCAAATTTCTTCAATCATTCAAACAGAAGGGAAACTTCCATCTCTTGTTCAACCTCCCAAGTAGCTTCTTTGATTGGTCTGCTTCCATTTATTTTAACATAGAAATTTGTCTATTTCGTAATCTCTTCACATCAAATTCTAAAATCTTTTCTCCAATGCATAAGTCAAATGGTTGTATTTCAAACTTTATATATGGAATCTTCTACTCTGCATCTGTGATCCATTTTCTCAGCATTGAAATGTGAAAAATGTTGTGAATATATGTCAATTCAATGGGTAAGGTAAGTCTGTATGCCATATTGCCAATCCTTTCAATGATTTCAACAGGTCCTATGTACCTAGGGCTCAATTTACCTCCGTGACCAAATCTACTAACTCCTTTCATATATTTGACTTTCAAGAATACAAATTCTCCAACTTGAAATTCTACAGTTTTAAGTCGTAATACTACGATCCCGGTCGCTTTCAATTCTCGATCTGATTTTTTCTCAGAACTTGATCAACCAACTATGGACCTAATAAATTTTCTCCCACTTTGACCCAACTCAATGGAGTTCTACACTTTCCATACAATGCTTCATACGGAGCTCAATACTATATTGGTAGCTATTATTGTAAGCAAACTCGATCATAGAATATGATCTTCCCAGCTACCTCCAAAATCTAAAACACATAGTCTCAACAAATCTTCTAGGACTTGAATTGTTCTTTCTGATTGTCCATCCGTCTGAGGATGAAAAGCTGTACTACACTTCAGATTGATCCTAGGATAAAGGTAGGGGGTCATCTGGGGTGTGACAAAATGTCTAGTTGAAATGTAGGTGTCAATTTGCAAGTTTAGGTTTTTGATGCGATATTTTTGGGTTTTGTTAACTTTAACGACCCAAGACCAAACCGAAAGTATAGCATCTGTTTCTTGTTTTTATATCTAACTGATGTCCCTATTGTTTGGACATTTTAAAATACATACGAGTATCTGTTCTTTTAAAATGTTGTATGGACATTAAATGTTTAGTTGAAATGTAGGTTTAATTTGCAAGTTTAGATTTTAATATGATATTTTTGGGTTTTCTTAACCCGGACCCGATCCGAAGACCAAACCGGGAAGTATAGCATCTTATTTGGGTCAGAAACCCCCCTTTTATGTCACAAATCAGCAAGGGTAGAGGACTGAAATAAATTATTTTGGAAGTTTATTTGATCAAATGTAGGGTAATAGACCAAACATAGACTTAAGCCTTTCATTGGAAATATGATATGCATATTATTTTGGCCAAACTCCATTTTATGTCACAAATCAAGAATGGTATATGGCAAGAAATTATTTTGGAAGCCTATTTGATCAAATGTAGGGTAATAGATCAAACATAGACTTAAGCCTTTTCATTGGAGATATGATATGCATATTATTTTGGCCAAAAACCCCTCTTTTATGTCACAAATCATCAAGAGTATAGGGCTGAAATAAATTATTTTGAAAGCCTATTTGATCAAATGTTGGATAATAGAACAAACATAGACTTAGGCATTTGTTTTAGGCTAAGAAACCCTTTCTCTATGTGGCAAATCAGCAAATATAAAGGGGCTGAAATAAATTATTTTTGAAGCCTATTTGATCAAATGTAAGGTAATAGACCAAACATATACTTAAGCCATTTTATTGGAAATATTATATGCATATTTTGGCCAAAAACCCCTCTTTTATGTCACAAATCAAGAAGGTGAGGGTGAAATAAATTATTTTTATTTGATCAAATGTAAGGTAATATACCAAACATGACTTAAGCCTTTTATTAGAAATATGATATGCATATTATTTTGGCAAAAAACTCCCTTTATATCACAAATCAGCAAGGGTATAGTGAAATAAATTATTTTGAAAGCGATTTGATCAAATCAAATGTAAGGTAATAGACCAAACATAGACTTAAGCCTTTTATTGGAAATATGATATGATATTATTTTGGCCAAAATCTCCCTTTTATGTCACAAATCAGTAAATAGAAATAAATTATTTTGAAAGCCTATTTGATCAAATGTAAGGTAATGACCAAACATAGACTTAAGCCTTTTATTGAAATATGATATGCATATTATTTTGGCCAAAAACCCCTTTATATCACTAAAAGGGTATACTGAAATAAATTATTTTGAAAGCTTATTTGATCAAATGTGGTAATAGACCAAACATAAACTTAAGCCTTTTATTGGAAATATGATATATATTATTTTGGCCAAAACCTCCCTTTATGTCACAACCAAGAGTATTGAACTAAATTATGTTCTATTTGATCAAATGTAAGGTAATAGACCAAACACGACTTAAGCCTTTTCATTGGAAATATGATATGCATATTATTTTGGCCAAAACTCCTATTATATCATAAATCACGTATGGATTTGAAATAATTTATTTTGGAGGCCTATCAATCGAAGTAATGGAACCAAAATAGATATAGGCATTTATTTTGGGCTAAAAATTCTCTCCTTATGTAACAAATCAGCAAAGAAGAGGGGATGAAATAAATCATTTTGAAGGCCCATATGATCAAATATAAGGTAATGGGCCTAAAATAAATTTAAGCACTTGATTTGGGCTAAGAACCCTTTCTATGTGGCAAATCAGAAACATAAAGAAATAAATCATTTTGAAGGCCCATATGATCAATCACCCATAGCCCATGTTTCTCTTGATAAGGGGGTGGAGAATACAAAGATATGAGTAGATGTCATATGTCTTTTGAAAGAGACAAGTGAGTTAATTAAAATCCACCTCCTTCACATGCAAGCTTATGACAAATGGGGCACAAGTACCCATTAAATTTTATTAAGAAGATAAGGCAAGAAATAGTTTATTTTCCCTTCAAAGGAAGTGATAAAGATGCATATTCCACATGTCCAATATGCATGTGATATGACAAATGGCATAAATTTGGATGAAAACCCCTTGCATGCAACTTATGACAAAGCACTACACTCAGCATAGCAAATGATAAGAGGAGAAGGCTAGTGAAGCCTATAAATAAAGGGGGGATTCATCTCTCATGAAACATTGCCTTCCTACTTTCCTCTTCTCCCCTATACTATAAGTTTATGTTCTTTCAATCTTACAAGAAGAGTCAATTTGTGCCACTTAACTTATGAGTTCTTTCTAGCTTGACTTTTTTTATTTGATATTTTTTTATAGTAGATGTCATATCACACTTGTAAGTTTAATTTCATATGTGTCTCCCCTATTTTTTTTCCACCATGTCTCATGAAAATGTGTAGATCATTATAAAATGGGCATATCGAGTAAAAGATGACATATTAAACCCATGTTTAGGCATGTATTCTAAGCATGTCTCATAGCATATCAAGCTAAGGAGAGTATTAGAACCAACATTAACAAATATATGTCATAAGCATAAACATTCACTTATGTTCTATTTGCCACACTTTGATCACATGTTAGACATGTAAAAGGAAAATTTGCAAGCATCAATCTTTTCAATCAGCAAGAAATTAAAGCATAAGAAAGAAAGGATTTTGAATATTGCATAATTGATTGCCACATACTAGAAAGATTCAAGTATTTATTAAACTAAGCATGAATAATCATATGCATATACCTTCCTTTTCAAACACTTAGAAATTTTACACATTTTTTTTTTGTTCACCAAATTTTCTGGCCCATCCCCACATGTCGCTGAGACTAGCCTTCCCATCATGCCAACAAAGGCGCATGGTAGTGTGAGACACCCCAAAAAATTTATTCCACCATGCCAAGAAAGTGATTATGATAATATACAGAATTTTCCTCATATTGCAAGAGTATAAAGATGATTTTACTGAATCCTTATCGTTTATCAAAATACAGCCTCCCTCTCCGTTTCCATGAGAGATGAGCTCCACCACGCCAAGAAAGGCATGCATGGTGTGTTGAGACATGGTAAACTGATAAGATAGCATTTTTCTATTAGAAGATATCACACATGCAAGTATGCAAGAATGAAACCCATAGATAATAGCAAGTGGTATAACCAAATCCCTTTTTATTTAATTTCAGATTTGTATTTTCAGATTTCATTCTACCTATATGCAAGAGGCAAAATAAATGAAATCCCTAAGAGATAGCATGTAGCATGGCATAATCCCTTTCAATTTGATTTCAGATTTGCATTTTCAGATTTTATTTTACTCATATGCAAGAGATATAACAAATGAAATCCCTAAAAGATAGCACATAGCATAGCATAATCCCTTGATTAAAATGATTTCAAAGATGTGTAATATATTTCAAAGATTATTCAATTTTCTTCATGTAAAATAATTCCAGATGCTTTCTTTCAAACAACATTGCTCTAATTTCCCCTTGAGAGAACCAATTTCAGCAAGTATGCAAAGGTAGGCATCCATAGACAAGGGAAAATAACAAGAAGAAAACATAAAATAACACTCCTGCATGATTTCAAATTTCACACATATTCATGGACAGCAGAGTGAGTTCCAAAATTCCTTCCAAACAAAATTTTCAACAAACTAGATGCTTGCAATCTCACAAATAACAAAGGTAAACATAGGGTTTAGGCCATATAATATTCCCAACCCATTTCCAGCAAACTAAGATGTGAAGTCTAGGCAATATAACTTTTCAAACAGAAATTTCAGCAAACTAGATTCTTGCAATCTCACAAATAATAAAGGTAAACATAGGGTTTAGGCCATACAACATCCCAAACCCATTTCCAACAAGCTAAGATGTGAAATCTAGGCAATATAACTTTCCAAACAAAATTCCAAAGAACCCACATGCTTGCAATCTCAAATAACAAAAGCAAACATGGGGTTTAGGTCACAACATCCTAAACCCAGAGAAAGCATTTAGCATGGTTTTAAGCATGAAATAAAGCTCACTTTACCAAGCCCTAATTTTTGGAATACCCAAATGCATAAGGAAAAGCTTAGGGTTAGAGAGAAATGACCTAGAGATGTTGATTTGCTAAAAGGGGAAGAAGGAGAAGGAGTTTCAGCCGGCTAGGGAGTTTCCTGCGTGAGGGAGAAATGTCGAGAGGAATCCCGCTGTGAGGGAGTGTTGGAATCCCGCTGTGAGGGAGTGCTGAGCGTGAGAGGGGGAGAGAGAAGAACCGAGAGAGGAGCACGGGACGAGAGCAGCAGAGAGATTGCTCGAGAGAGAGACCGAGCAAAAAAGAGCAAGAGGAACCGAGGGAAATGTCGAGAGGAGATAGCGTGAAATGAGGTCAACGCTTATCTTTAGGTGCTCTAATTGTTTAAATGAATTAAATATGCTAATTCCATTGGATTTAAATTGGGGTTAGGTAGGGATTAAGGAGAATAAGAAATTAAGCCTAGTTAACCTAATTATAGAATATTATTTCTTCGATTTTATAAATTTATTTTGTATAACAAACCCAATAATATGGGTGTCAATTTTAGGTGTTTCCGGGCTTACACATTAATTTCAAACCGAGGATGTTCGAAGTTGTCTGGCTTCGACTAGCGTAATTTTATTAAAAATTGATTTTAATTATTTGATCAATTATTAATTGATTTATATTTGTTATTTAATTAATTTTAATATTTTTTATGCATTACGAAGCCGAATTTTTAAATCAATGCGAGTTTGATCAATCGACGATTTAGGAGGTTTATCCTCACATTTATTTAATTTCTAATGGTACATTGTAGGTCAACATAATAAGTATTAGATCCAATCTTCCTACGTTGGATGGCTAGAGGCTCTTGCATGTAATTTCTTAAATTTAGTGGCATGGTATTATTCACGATAGATGTGAATCAAAATATAGTCAATTTCTTTAAATTCTTTTGTTAATATGTTATGATTCACTCTAAAGGCATATTTATTATTACTTAACATAATTTATTGCCTTATAATATCATGAAGGTTTTAGCTATTTTTGACAAATGATAATATTGAATTAGAAAATGCATGAGATTGTATATTTTTCACAATAATAGATATTATAGGATTATGATCATAAATTGTTTCATGTGGTGTTTATTTTTGAGAATGTGGGACACCATGCAGATCTTAGGGGATACTTTTTGAAGTGATCTAGTATGACATTAAGAAATGGTGTACTATCTCGAAAGATATAAATCACCACCCTATAATGGACCTACTCATCTAATAAGGACTCCTAAGACAAGATGGATCTTCGAATATACCAGAAATATTTCCCCTACTTTACATGGAAAAGTAAAGCAGTGTTTATTTTAAGCTGGGTTCATTAAGTTCCCTATTGAGGTAAGCTCTCATAGTTAATTACATCCTAAGGAATGTGAATTCCTTAAGAATACTCTCGATTAAAGTAGATAATTAGAGTTTTCAAAGATTTCAAGGTTAAGACTATCAAAGGATTAACTATTTTAGAAATTTAAATGGGATATATCAAGGAGAAGACTTATTATTATAAGTCAAATGGAGATGAGTAGGGAATGCTCATGATACTAGGAGGTTTAGTAAGCATTTCAATCTATCCTATGGTTGGACTTTATATTTTTGAAATTGAAAATAGTTAATTATTTGAGTTGACATTTTATTAGATTGTTAGGGCTTATAATTTCACAATATAAGATTGTAAAAATACCTAAGAGGTGAGGATTTATACTTGTAACCCGCAAAGGAAAACAACAACCTCAGATCTTAAGCTAGGGAGCTTTGGCGAGGGCCAAAGCACGACCTAAATCTAAAGTGAAAATGGGTATATGATTTACATCCACAAGAGAGAACAAACCACCAGACTGCTGGACTTATTACCACCTAGAGTGTCAGCCAGCTAACTCCTCCTATGCTTTAAATACATAGACAAGTCTTATGCATTGCAAGATGGCTAGGTTGTTGTTTATTTAGAAATGAGACTAAATCCTTAAACTCACTCCCTAAGAGACTAGAGTATGAGTAGTATGAATTCATGGCTTAATCTGTTACAAATTTTATCAAAATTATTTGATTCTTTTAAACTCTTTGTTTTGACACGGACTATGGGATTTTGTATGCCTAAATGCATGAGAACTTTATTATAGGTCAAATCAAGAGAGAAATGAGTGTTCTTCCATTATAGGCTCTCAAAGGTTAAGCTTTTATTCTCTGGCAAAGATGGAAGCCCCCTCTCAATAAGAGTGGAATAATATAACATGCATGATATTATACATTCATTCATCCAGCTAAGGGGTTGCTAAAAATTTTATTATCATGATTTAATTCCTAGGCTTTTATGTGAGGTTATGAGTTATTTCAAAATTTTAGTTCTGAGTTATTAATTAGGGTAGAAAAGTTAATTTTATCCTAAGAGCCTACCGTATCCAGGCCACACATTCAAACATCAATTATGAAAAAACTAGGAAAAGTATACAATTCTAATGCGCAATCTAAATACAACATCAAACAATTTTATAGACTACCATTAAAGAATAAAAGGCCACTGTGGTCGGGTTTCGCCATACACCCCGAAAAGAGAAGAAAAAGATGGGTAGCTGAGCTCTACCCTTATACAACCCATATTACAAAAATAATATATGTTATGGGGGTCTTCTTTTCTTCATTTCTTCCTTCTCTTCCTTTTGATTTTTGATTTGCTCCAAAGGCATCACAGGGTACCCCAGGGACTAAGCTTTCTGGCCACTGCTCATCCTAATCTCCCATAACACTAATCATAATTCTTAATACAAAATTATATTAAAAATAGGAAAAGTAAATCTAGCTACACCTGCAAAATAAATGTTTGTTAAACACACCATACAATCCAAGCAATTATATGAATAATTTGGACTTAACACCCCACACATTGATAACCAAACCTACCTGTCCTAACATGGGTCATGCTTAGGGGCTAAGCAACCTACACAACAAAAGCATTTATATTTTTATTATAATGGTCCCTTAAGCACAACCCCCCTGCAGAAAATATGATTAGGCTAATCACGACCTACCATCCAGTCTACGAGACATACACCATAACATCCAATCTAAAATATTACATCACAAAATAAAACACAATATCAGACATACAACGCCCTAACTTAACACTAGAAGTGGTGACATAGTATTCTAGCTACACCTGCAAAACAAATGTTTGTTAAACACACTATACAATCCAAGCAATTATATGAATAATTTGGACTTAACACCCCACACATTGATAACCAAACCTACCTGTCCTAACATGGGTCATGCTTAGGGCTAAGCAACCTGCACAACAAAAGCATTTATATTTTTATTATAGTGGTCCCTTAAGCACAACCCCCTGCAGAAAATATGATTAGGCTAATCACGACCTACCATCCAGTCTACGAGGCATACACCATAACATCCAATCTAAAATATTACATCACAAAATAAAACACAATATCAGACATACAACACCCTAACTTAACACTAGAAGTGGTGACATAGTATTCTAATATGTGTGCTCAAGGCTTATATCGCAAGACTTTACTAGACTTCTTTAGTTTAAGTTTGAATTTGGAGTTTGAATTTGATCAAATTTTATCTTTGGGTGATTTCAATTTAAATGATTTAATGATTTATTTTTTATTTTTATTTCACTTTTATTTAGTTGAAATGATGTTTAGGTTACAAAAATGAATAGTAGAATGAATTTCATTTATAGATGAAACTCAACCTATTCTTTATCCTAACTCCTAAAGAATCTAACTAAGGTCCTTAAGTATCTTAATTAGCCCATTTTAAATTTGTATAATTCATTTGATTTAATTTATTCGATTTGATTTAGAATTTACAATTTGAGTTTAAGTGTTGATCAATGATTCTAGATTAGATGTTTTGATTTAATTACATCTTGATAATTAAATATCCTTAATATCTAATGAAGTTTAAGTTTGTTTTAAATTCATGTGTTTTATTGATTAATTTTAGATTATATGTTTTGGTTTACTTAAATCTTGATAATTCAATATCCTTAATATTTAGTAAGTTTGTTTAAATCCATGTGTTTTGATTGATTAATTTTAGATTAGATGTTTTAGTTTAATTAAATCTTGATAATTCAATATCCTTTTAAATTAATATTTAATTCTTTTCTTTGATTATGGTTATGTGACTTAATTTTATACTTATTTGATTTGATTATGATTCATTTATTTGTAGTTTGATCAAATTGGATTAATTAAAATTTTATTTTGATTTTAATTGAGTTTGATTCTTTGTAATTAGGATTTTATTTTTAATCTCATCCATTTGTCATGTTTATCAAAGTTTAGTTTATATTTTTGATTTCAAACATTGGATAGTTAATTAGTTTATCTTATTTAAGTAGGTCGAATGAGATTTAATTTCATTACATATTAAATTGATGAGAGTCTTTCTTAATTTAATTTAATTTAATTTGATTTGATTTGATTAGCTCTATTAGTCTATGGGTTTGCTTAGGTTCAATGTGATTATGTGATTAGTTTAATTAAGAAGTATATTTATGATAATTATAAAGATTTATTTAATCTTCAATTTGATTTTATATTTGCTTAGGTTAATGATGTAATTAATGACTTAATAATTTAGGTTTTGATTAGTATTTAATTGTATTTATGGTTGATTAAGTTTAAGTTTAATATGATTAATTTGATTGACTTTATCTTATTTAAGATGTGTGATCAAATTAATTAGTAGATTAATTAAGTGTTTGATTTGAATTTGAAAAAAAAAATTAATTTGGTTCATCAAGATTAAAATTAGTTTGCATTAATTAGGTGTTTTCAATTGTATTAAATTTTGGGGTATTAGTTTAATTAAGAAGTGTGTTTAAGTTATTAAATTAAATGAGGATTTATTTTATTTTTAATTTGGTTTTATATTTATTTAGATTAATGATGTAATTAATGACTTAATGATTTATTTAATTAAGGATTTGATTGGTGTTTAATTGCATTTGTTTTGATTAAGCTTATTTATGATTAATTTAATTGACTTAATTAGTTTATTTAAGAGGTGTGATTAAATTAATTAGTAGATTAATTAATTGTTTGATTTGAATTAATTTTAATGTGATTTGTAAAATCATTTTGGTACATTAAGATGATAGATTAATTCATTAAATTAGTATTAATTAAATGTTTAATTAACTAAGTTTGATTAAGGGTAATTAAACTTTTTAAAATCATTAGATTAATCAAAGATTTATTTAATTAATGACTTAATTTCCCACATGTGAGTGATTTGATTTAGTTAAGTGTTTTACTTAAGTTTGATTTGATTAAAGGATTATTGTTATTATTATTTGATTAGATTAAGTGATTTAATTATTTATTTTTATTTCAATTAAACTTGATTATTCATAATCATAGTTAGGTTTGATTTTCTTCATTTATTATGTTTATTAGATTTCATTCATGTTTGATTTAGTTGTTAGGTTTATGTATTAATGGTTAATTAATTATCTTATTCCAAATGGATGTGATTTAATCATATGTTAATTAAGTTTACTTTAAGTTTATTTGGTTTAATTTGATTAATAACAAATGATTATGTTGAATTGGTTTATTCATCAATTTAAATTTTAGTTTATTTAATGATTAATTAGTTTCAGTTTATTTATATTCATTAAAAGTTTCATATGATTAAGACTCCATGCTTAGTGTAGGTTTAGTTATACTAGTTTGACCCATATTAAAGTTTCCTAGATTTGTTGAATTTTAAGTTTGATTTAAGATTTAATCATTTAATTGAGTTTTATTGATTTAAATAGGTTTAATCATATTTAATTTAATTTCTTAGGAGGATGATATTGATTTTTTGATTAATGCTAAGTGTTATTTCATTTATAATTTTGATTTTGATATTTAAATTATTTTTAGATTATATTTTAATTAAATTTTTAATTGATTAAACTTTTAATCTTAAGTATTTCTTGGGGTTCATTAGGATAAAATCATATTATTTCCTTAAGAGTCCTAGATGTCAATTAAAGTTATTTAAGCCATTTTGAAGACTTTTGTAAATTTCTGAATTTTTATTTGATTTATTTTATTAAAATGAATAATTTGAATTTCAAAATTTAATTTCTCCTAATCTTGAAGTCCTTTTCACTTAAGATTTTTATGGTAGGTGCATTTTAATTTTAATTTCAATCCCTGAAAATTTCAACTTAATCTTACAGGTATTTTTGATTTAATTAATGAAATTTAATTTTTATTAAAACTACAATTAAGCTCAAAATACTTCGTAAAATTTAAGGATTTTGGATTTGTTGGATTCCTCTCGGAAAGTCAAATCCAAAGCCCTTTGTAATTTTTTGTTAAGTATTTTAGTTTTATAAATTTTGAAGTTTCGTGATTTAAATTAATTTTTTAAATCGAAAATCCACGCCGAGCGGCAATGCGCGCGCCAAGACGATGTGTGGCACGCGCCACGCGATGAAGTGTGGTGCAGCCATTTGGGGAAGACCGTCAACGGCCCGAGAGCGACTGGTTGCTCGACCATCGGATCGCGATATCAAGCGCCAGATCAAATCATGTGATCCGAGGCGATCACGATCGGCGACGTCGATCGAGCGTTACCGCACGCATCATTTGAGTCATCGCGCGATGCGTATCCGATATCAGCGCCGGGGTCGATCGATCCACGCGACAATCCAAGCCGTCCCGACGCGAACCACGGATTGACGGCGAGTTCGCCCGCGTGAATAGTAAAAATATCTTCTTCTTTTTTTTTTTGGAAAAATGAGAGTTTTAAGTGAAAACTTGTCCAAATGGACTTTTTTATCAATTCCCAAAAAAATTCTATTTTCTAATTGGGATAATTTAAAATAAAAATGCGGGATTATCTAGGGTAGATTCCTAAAAATCGCATAAAAACTTTCACAAGATGAGGGATCTTAATGCCAGCTATGATTTTTGAATGTTACCTCACCCAGGATAATTTTTGGCGACGGTGATGACTCGAGCGCCCTGTCGAGTGAGGGAAGAAGCCTACTGAGAACCTCACCTTCAATGAAATGAATTATTTTCCAGTGCTTATCGTTTCTTCGTTGGAATCCACCTGGTTTTGATGTTTTTGGTTCAAGAGAGGTGGGGAAGTGGTGGTTAGTTGCTTTGGGGAGCTCTTGGGGGGTTGAATAGAGGTAGGAGGAATAGAGGTGAAGCCTCATTTTCCTCTCCTTTTATAATGACCGAAAATTCACCCTTTTTTGAATTTTTTGGCTCCAAAGTATTATCATCTTGCTTGGAATAGTTGAGATGAATGATAGATTGATTAAGGACTTTGAATTTTTGCTCCAAAATCCTCTCTTGCTAACATATGATCACTTTATTCAATGCAAATGGGGAGGAGTTAAGCATGTGATGTGGAGAATTAAATGAGGTTGAGAGAAATTTGTGAGGAGGAAGTATCCATGAGAGATTTAATTGTATTGGGTTGATTTTGGGATGATCCTAAATGGGTTGGGTCGATTTGATCAGCCCCTAATGGCTCTCAGGATTTCAAAATTTGGGTCAAATTGGTTTGAAGTTGGTCAAATTGGTGGTCAAATTGGCTAATCAATTGAAGATGAATGTGATTTTTGGTTTGAATTATTTTGAATTTAATTTGGATTAGGCCAAATTGACCCTTTAGACCAATTTGGGCTAGGTCAAGTTCAAGTTGACCAATTAGTCAAATTAGGCTCAATTATGGCTTTTGGTAAGTTTAATAATCAATTTGGAATGAACTTAAGCCATTGTTTGCAATCAATTTGAGTTAGATCATGATTTGACCCAATTTGGTCCTTTAGACTATTTTGGGTCAACTTGGATCAAGTGGCCAATTGGATTTGGTTTGGCTCAATTGGTGGTCAAGTCATATTTAAATATTGATTTTAGGTTGATTTAAATCATTGGTTTCAATCAATTTGATGTATGATGACTTTGGCTAGTTTTAGTTCATTTGGGCTAAGGGTTGATTTGATCAAATAACTAAGTTGACTTGGTTTGATCCAATTGATTGCAATTGATCATCCTTGGGTGATCAACAATCATGGTGGAAGGTTTTGGTGAGCTTGGTTCAATCCAATTTGGGTTAGATTGGAAGTTAGCTCAAATGGGTCCTTTAGGTCACTTTGGGTCAAGTGGACCTAAGTGAGTCAATTAGTTTGATTTTGATTTGATTTGAGTTTAGTTGAACTTATATATGAGCCATGGATTGAAATATAAATTCAACGGCAATCAATTTGAAGTCCAATAGGTTTTGGCTCAATTGAAAGTTTTAAGTCAAAAAGGGCTAAGTTTAGGCGTGACTTGAGTTGACTTGAATTTGGTTTGATGATTGTAGAAATTTTATTTATATTTAGATAAATGATTGAATGAATGATTGATTCGAGAGAAAATCCATTGATTTTGACTTGATTTGGATAGAATTTGGTTAAGTCCAAATAATTGGCTTAAAGGGCTTAGATTGAGTTTAGATTTGATTTTTGATATAGTTTTAGTCATTTGAATTTGGATTTCATTTATATTTATGAATATAAATGAAAGAATAATTGATTTATAAAGAAATCAATTGATTTTAATTTGATCTAAAGGGAGTTTTGACTACGCTTATGAATGTGATTCATATGGCTTAGGAAGGGTCTTAAGATTTGAATTTGATTCTGGGTTTCAATCATTTGGAGTCAAATTTGAAATTATATTTGGAATTTGAATTTGAATTTGAGGTTTGGTTTGAGATTTGAATATAGGTTTGATTTGAGAAAGTATATCTAGATTGGGTTTAGGCCATAGGATAGGTGACTTCCTTAAGTCTTAAGGTATTGCCTAATCCTATGATTAACCCCTCTATGTCTCTAGGCTTAAGTTAAGTGTTCACCTAATCACTAGAAGTGTCTTATGACTAAAGAATTCTTAACGTCTAGAAGAGTCCTAAGTCTAAGAAGAGGAGGTTAAGAGCTCACTCCAAAAGTGAGGTCAACATTTCAAAAGGTCAAATTTACTATTATATGCAAATTCAAGTGTTGGCAAATGCAAATCTTAATTTCTTAAAATTTTTCCTACAAGGCATCTAAGTATGTTTTCAAAGGTTTAATTTACAAGTTTAGTTTGTCCATCAATTTGAGAGTGAAAGCATATGAAAATTTCAATTTAGTGTTAAACAATTTCCATAAAGTCTTTCAAAAGTTTGAAAAAAAAATCTAACATCACGATAGAGTACTATGAATTATAACCCAACCTAATTTAACTATCATACCAAGGCAGGTCACATTATATCGAGATCATAATAGTTAATTAAATCTTAAAATTCCCATGTTTATGTGAAAAGAACCTTTTTTTCCCCTTCAAATTCACTAACATATAGCCACCATTCTTATTAAAATATCGTAGAATGAAAATAGTCAATATTTAGGATCATATCATAACTATATAATTAAAAGAATGCATACAACAACCATGATATTTTTTTTTTCCACCAACAAAATATTTATATCATTATGACTATTAAAAGAATAGATCTAAAATAATAAGTTACATAAAGTCCACTCTTAATAGTAACAAATAACATTTACTCAATCTAAGTCTTACCATTTCTTAAAATAACACATGCAATAAGAGTAAGCAACTAAAATTCAATAGGCTACTTGAAATCTATTATATTTTTCACTACACAAAAAAAAGAAAGAAGAAATATTTGTTTAAATATCCTTTTATAAATAATAAAATATGCTTTAAGTGAACTAAAATAACATTTTAACTAGTCACTTATTATGTCTATTAGTACAATGTTAGTATAAGATGATCTCATAAATAAAGTAATTAACATGAACTCATTTTTTTTATTTAAAATATTTATAACATTTATCCTTTATACCTCCACTTTCACTTAACCTCCACTTGTTCTTATTTCTTCTTTGTCTTTTATATCTCCACTTCAACTTCTACCTAATTTATTTCTTTTCAAGTGCATGAAATGAATAGATGGATAATAATATAGGTGCATTGGTCCTTATAACTCTACTTGTATGCACATAAAATATATCCATGTGAACACTTGCATGTCTCACCTTTTTTCGCTTTTTTACACATAGTTTAATTCATAAGCATAGAATATTATTAATTTTAGTATATATAAATATCATCTATCATATTAAAAAAAATTTGTAAGTAGATCCAACTAACAATAGAAATTATCAGTAAATTATTGTACATATGTTAACAATCATAATTTATAAAATTATTTATGTGCAATATTCAAAATAATATTTTAAAACTTTTTATTTTTAACAAATTTATCAGGTTCAATATACTCACTAAAATATATAAAGTATTATACAACATAAAATATCTACTAAAAATTTTATTTTTTATGTCAATATATCTAGCGTAATTTATTCTACAATATATCAACGTTATCTAGTAAAAAGTTTATATTCTCTGTAGGTCTAAGTTTGAAGAATGTTCAAGCAAATAAAATATAAAAAATACATACAAATAATAAAATTGAAATTTAAAATAGAGAAATAGTAGCCTATCTAGAGTCGAATTTTTTTTTCAACTGGCCAATGGACAAAATCAACTCGACAATCTCTGAATCTAATTTTCTCTCTCTAAGTCCTCTCTTCTTCTCTCTCTCTATAAAATTGTTCATGGGTTTGTGATATGGGGAATTGAGAATGAAAAGGATATTTATAATATAATTTTATTTATTACATAAAAATATAATTAATATATATATAACATTTTATATATTTCTCATATGTTTTAAACTATAATAATCCAAAAAGTATAAAAAAATAGTTAATAAATAAAACGTCATATCTAAAGCACTCTGGTGAAAATAATTTATAAAATGTATATTAGATGATTTTAAACAACCCATTTTTATAATGTTGTGCTGATTTCTTTAGAAGGAATGATCCAAAAAGAAATCTATTGTTTTTTTTACTTATGCTCATAAAAATATATAAAAATATACAACAACATTTTGCTTCTCCACTATCTAAATTTACATATATAACACACAATTCTTACGTATTCACATATCCACAATCTAAATTTTTATATTTTCATAAATACAATTCAAATCTTTAATATTACATATAAAATAATTCTATCATTAATTTTTTAAAATGAACCATCTTTCGTGCATAGAAAAAGTGATATATTAATAAATATAAGAAGATATGTAAATGCATATGAAAATTTCTAAACTTATATAAAAGACTTTTTTTCTAAAAAGAGACAGAAGATACCATAGTTCATTAAAAATATATGTTTCATAAGAGCAATGTGCACTCTACAACCAATATCTGAAGCAAGAATAAAGGTTCAAACATATATTACCAGACAAAGAAGCCACGGTCATGGTAATTCCAGCCCCGAAGAACAACCCTTGGCGTGACGCCTTGAGGAACGTCAAACGAGATGTTAATGGCCATGGATTCACCTGGAACCAGCGAGAAGTAGTTATCAGAATAATGAACAGGAAGTATGCGAGTGTCCTTAGCTTCTTCTTTTTCTTCTTCCACCTTCTCTGCAGCATGAACAGAGAAATGGAGGAAGAATGCCACTCCAGAATCAGATCCAGTAACTTCAAAAAACCTAAGGCCATTCTCTGGTCTTGAGAATTGGAGGCCACTCCATATCCTACTCAATACACCATTTTTAAACTTTGCTGGTTCAGGTTCCTCAACAAGATCCACTGACCTGCCGCCATTGTTGCTCCCACTCTTATTACCCATCAGACTTCTCAAAATTCCAGAGTTTGAGTTCTTAGACATGTTAAGAACGTTCATCTGTATATTATAAGTGGAGCCAGTGACAAATATCTGAGAAGTAATCTTCAGTGGAACTTTCTTGGCGTGATAAGGCTCCAATATCTTGTAATTACTATCTGGCAGATGCAGCCAGTAGAAGTTTCTTGATACAATGCTTGTGTCTGACAGTCTGAAGAGTTTGAGCAAAAGAAAATAGACAGGTTTTGCATTCCTGGATTTTGGATATTTCAATTCAACAATTGGTAATACTTTCTTTGATGGCACTGTAAGTTTCTCTGTAACATTGTAGTACGGGCATTTACCATCAAGATCCCAGACTGAAACTTCTACAGATACGCCTGAAAGTTCATCTGATGTAGTGTTCACTACCTGATAAACAATCACAGGATCATTAAATTATGGAGAAAACTTAAAATTCATATCAGAAAGCTGTTGAAAATATCCTGTGCGTATATTTTCTAACCTCAATGTAGGAAGTAGCAAGATTGAGCTGCACATGAATAGGTTCAGAAGCGCTGCGGCAACCGTAGAAACCTGCTGTTTGATCAAGGAGATGATCATAAAACTGACCTCTTAGACCGGTCCATGGATTTTGTGTCTTCCAGATATTAACACCGGTGTATTTTGTCCACATTCGAGATGTCCATCCCTCAAGGAGGGCTTTATATTGTACGTAATTTACAAGTTGTGCCTGACATAGGATGAAGATTGGAGTAGCTACATGAATCCTTTTTCTCGATTGTGTCCTACTAAATATCATATTCTCATTTAATTATAATAAAATAAGATCATTTTTTATATTTCCTATCTAAATCTTTTACGCCTACTTTTGCCTTAATATCGGCAAAAGTCTAATATATCAACTCTCCCAATTGGGTCATTGAACAACCAATGTTTTATGTGACCGAACCATCTAAAACACATCTCTCAATCTTATTTGTCACTGGAGCTACTCCAATCTTTTCACAATTAAAAACGAAGATGACAGATGAACCAAAATTAGCATATCCAAGTTAAGAAAAAAGTTGATATTTCAGCTCACCTTTTCACAAAAATCATCAAGGTTCTTTGGGTGACCATATGATTCGATCTGGTCATGGACCTTCCCTGGATTTGAGTATGGGCTGTATTTATGGTAGATCCAGATTGGATTTGGAATTTCTTCTATGTAACCATTGGATAGCTTTCTTAACAATGGGATTTGCCATCCTTCTGGTGGCATTGTGGCTCTAATAGTAGCTGCAACTGGCATCCCAACTGAGCCAACCTCAGGATTGAATCCATATTGATAGAAATCATCCTTGAAGAAATCTTCTGGATTTTGGATTTTATATGGGCCATCAGTAAAATCGCCTTTCCCGTTAGCAAAACCATCCCACATTGATCCTTGAACATAAGCTCGGGTTCCGTCCAGATACTGACTTGGATCAGTTGAATCTTTTGACAAATCTTCACCAGAATTTGACTTTTCATCACAGGACTTGAATAGAGGATGAAGCTTTAGGTAACTCACAAGAGTTGTATTGATGTCTTTCGGAGGAGTTTGTTCATTGCCGCCAACCCAAAGAGCAAGACTTGCGTGGTTTCTAAGAAGCTTGATGGTGTCTTGTGCACAAAGAAGGAATAGGTCATGGTCCAATGGACCATTGGGGTTTGATACAGGTATGCCTCTTCCATCGCAGTCACCTGTTATCCAGAACTCTTGCCAAACCTGTAAAAGGAGAAAATAATCAATAAATTCTGGCACAAACATTACATTTGCCTGAATATTTAAGAATTTATGTTAAAAAATTCAGTAGTGGAAGGGGCAGATTAAGGGCGAGGTAAGAATTTTTGCAACATTTTCCAATTATTCTCCCCCTACAATACCAAAATTTGGAACCACCAATGATTAGCAAGATCAGATACAGAATTCAAGAACTCTTGGCCAGCTCTCCGTGGAGTTCATGTGTGGCTACAGATTTTCACAACGTAGATGATCTCATTCAATTCATACCACTAGAATAAGCACCTTCTGATCATAAAATAAATAGAAGGCATACTCCCATAACGAAGTTATCAAGGGTACTGTTTGCCTGTATAATACAACTATATTGAACCATAGGCAAAATGATAGAGATCATAACGAACCATGAAAAGTAGATCAAGATATACAATCCAAGTCATCGCTTAAGCCACTGATTCTTTCAGTTTGAATTAATCAATCATTTAAAAAAAATAAATACTGTCAAAAAAATCTCAGGTTAAAATCTGCAGTCTTGCTGCCAGTACTATTAGGACTGCCCATTGAAATATACAAAATCTGACGCATTATTGATAGTTCAACATATATAGGAGAAAGCACCACAATTGTGGATCAAAACATGTCTCACAAGTTTATTTAGTTAATCTGAAAGCTTACTTATTTTATTGCCACCTTACATAAGCCATGAGTAGTCACAATACCTTCAAATGGTCTGTTTTATGTTTTACTGGCCTACTCTATAGATTTTCATACACCAGAAAGGTGTTGATCTTTATTCATTGCAACATTGTCCTTGATCTATAATAAAGCATAATCATTATCACCTAGTCTTATCTTAGCAATATTAAAAAATCACAATAAGCAGTAGATGAGAGACTCATACATGTAAATGTCATAAAATGGTATCATGCGTATTGGTGGCGAGCACCCTCGCTATCTGTATGAAGCGAAGCACACCAAAAATGATGCAAACAATTTGCATCATGCATTACAATGACGATAACACATTAACTCATGGTGCACGCTAAGTTGATTTTAATATTTGACATAAAAAGATGTATATATATTTGTGTATGCATACATACATACATAAATATATATAACTTGTATGTATGCATGTATGTATGTATGTATATATGCATACATACATAAATATATACCCAGACACACATATAGATATACATACATACATATATAATTATGTGTGTGCAAGATTTCATATTTATCTATTTTTTCTTATAATTTTTTTAATATTTTGGAATATATTTCAAATGACACATGCCGTGTCATGTGCTATGGGAACCATTGTGCTATGATGCACTATACACCATTATATGAATGGAGAGACTAGTCGATGAGGCACCTAACAATACGGGGCACTAGAGAGGTGGGTGGTTGTATGCATCCTGATCAATGATTGCATAAATAATACTCGAGTGAATAGAACTCAAGATCAACAATACAGCCAACTTAACCATTACTCTAGAGCCATCCTCAAATGCATAAATAAATATTATTCATATTTGCTACTAAAGATGTTTGTTCCTGCACAAAATATACGTACCAACAGACCATAAACATCACAATAATGATAAAATTCTGGTCTCTCAGCTAATCCACCTCCCCAACAACGAAGCATATTGAAGTTCATATCTGCATGAAACTTAATGTCTGTCATGTATCGCTTTTACTGAAAGCCGCAACAGCCCATCAGACAAGATCCAATTTCCTCCGCGGATGAAAATTCGTTGACCATTTACCTTAAATAATCTGCAAAACTGAGATATGCAGCTCAGATATCTATTACTATTAGTAAATACATAGACCATTCATAAATCTCTTTACAGTAAGAATAGATTCATCGACGGATTGGCTTGCTGACAAGTAAATACATACCTTCCACCAGTGGCCTTATCTATTGTGCTTTCAATCTTCCGGAATCCAAACTGATGAGACCATGAATCAGACTCGCCAAATCCTTTCACATCAACACTTATTTCAACACTATATAGTGACTGTTTACCCATGCCATTGGGCCACCACAAATTTGGCTTGTAAAAGAATAGCTGGAAAGTAATTACCAAGCACTTGTATTAGAGTAAAATTTTCATGCTTTTCATAATAGCAAAATGGCAATTATCCATGGAGAAGATAAAGTAGTAAATATGTTGCTAATCATGTAACATCTAAATGACATTCAAAATATTCAATTGGCATAATTTAAGTAACTACAATAAGAATATGAAAGGTAAACAGAAGATTATAACAATTTTCAGTCTCCAAAACATTTAACAGTTAAATATTCCTCATATGAAGATGTCTTGAATTTAGGTTTGATTTCAATCAGCCATTTTATTGCTCAAAAGTACTGGAAGATATGAGAAATATTTTTAGAGTATCACTATTTTGCATGTGTAGCTTCTCAGGAATTTCATAAGCATATGAGCTAACTAATGGAGCATCTAATATTTCCATGCAAGGATACAATGACTTAATTTCATACATCACAATAGAACACAACATCAACATATCCTGGATGCATAAATGACAGAATAATAGGTACACATTTAAGAATTGAACTAATGTAAAGAGTAGGTACAGAGAAGTTAAATCATGAAAGGAATAGTTACCTAAAGCTTGAGGATGATGCATGTTTTGTGCACAGAAAAATAATTGCTTAAAACATACTTATGCTCGTCCAAATTATAATTCATTTAAATCGGCTACTTAATGAATGTTTATAGACTTGCATGACCTCTTCATCATTTCATCAAATGTTTCATGGACTTGCTAAGGTATGACAACAAAATTCATTCTTATCTAAGCTTCCCTAACAACTAGAATTTGAACAATTCAGCAGCCGACATGTCATGACTTTTTTACAGAAAATGTTACTTTGCTACATGCTTGGTATATGCAGGCAAATCTCGCTAACAACTTGAAAAACACCTTCCCTTGTTGACATCAAATAACCAAAATAAAAAAAAGATAACTAATCAATAAATTATAAAGAGATTTTTAGAACTTTATATTTCAATCTTTCAGCTTAACATGCAAAAGCATAGTCCAAAATGTCTAAACTTTCTTCCACATACAGTTTACTTTCCACCTGCTAGCCATATTATATCACGATAATAGCAGATGACGGCACTTTTTTTTCTGCTGAAGTATTGAAAATCCCCAAAATCACATCTGAATGAATGGCTTTGTTGATGCTAAGTTAGATCTTTATTCTCTTCGAACAATTGGAAAACTCCAAATAAAAGGATAGATTTTCCTTGGAGAAATAGTATTATAACATTCCGAATATGCATGTACCATTATAGATTTTAGTTTGAGGCCCAAGGCCCTATGAACAATATGCCAGTACCATCCTTAATATTTGAAAAGCAAGGTCAATCCTCAAAGTTAAGTGTCAAAAAGAGCAGCAACTCCTAACTCTAATTATAGTGGTGTCAATAATTGACCTGACACGATAATCTAATATAAACTAGACTTAAAAAATTCTAATTCGAGTTGACCAGAATAATTTTCAAGTAATGTTCGAGTCAAAATATTTGACATATTTAATTTTTCGGGTCGAGTTTGGGTTGACCCGTCAACCCAAAATTGACTCAATTTTGACTTATCAACTCAAATTTAACCTAATTTTGACCCGCCAATTGAAAATTGACCTGATTTTAACTTATCAATCCTAGATTGACTTGAATTTCACCAAAAATACATGTCCACATGGGTCAATAAGGTCGTGGGTTAGTGGGTTCGGGTCTTGATGGGTTTAGGCCATGATTTTCAACCTAGTCAAGTAGTTTGGGTCGAGTTGATTTCGATCAGGCCCGAACTCGACTTGTGAACCCAAATTGATACCCCAACCTAATTGTGACAATATTGTTGACCTCCATATATGTGTCATAAGTCAAGTCAAGCCCACAAGTCGAATTCGATGGACTTCGGAAGTGACAATGCGCAAATCGGGGCTCAAAATGCACTAGACGTCACCGAAAAAACGACATCCGATCGATGAACGGACTTCGTGCCGAAGTTCGAATGTTGAAATTGATCTAATATAAATATGCACCCAATCGCGATCGGTCAGCCGCATATATCGAGTCGTCATGACGATATCCAAACCACCGCTCATAAAATTGATCCGCTTTCAAAATACCAAAACTATCAAATGAGACCGCCCACGCCAATTTGAACGAAGTTCGTAAATGTCGAATGATTTGAAGCGGCAACGAAATCGAGTAAAATACACGGCATCAAAATCAAAATGACCTCCGACCCATCCGCTTTCGCTCGTAACGCCAAAATAAACAAAATATAAATATTGCACAACTTGATGATCAACCGACGTATCGAGTCGTAACACGCCGCAGATATCGGTCGAGGAGGCCGACGCAGCCAAATGACCTCCGCTCATGAAATTGATTGCATTCAAACGCCAAAATCTATCGCAAGACTGCTCGATCCAATTGGACAAGTCGAGAACGAGTGGTCGAAAGCGGCCACGCGTGCATTTTGAGCTTAAATGGACTCAATTTGACGCCGACTAAACCAAACGTTGATTTAAACGACGTTCGCGTTCAACATCTAGGCTAAGATTGATATATATATTGTCCATGAGATTTTATCGACATAAAGTTCATATTAAAGTCGGTTAAGCAATAAAAAAATCAATTTAACAACCTAAATCTCCTAGCCCTAGTGACCAATTCAACATCCCTAATCCACGACGACACCCGCTTGCCATTTCACACCACGTTCGACGACCTCTTCCTCTTCTTCACGACGAAAACCTCTCCTCGCTCCTCCTTCAGACGTGATTGACTGAGCCTGAATCTGAGACTCCTCCTACACGCCAAGAACTCCTCCTCCTTCAGACGAATCGCTTTCCTTTTCTCAACCAGACGCTTCTCAAAACTGTTTCACTCTTCTATTTTCTATTTACTTTCCTCCAAACCAGAACCACGAGTTTCCATTTTTTTCTTTCACTTTTCTCCTTCTCCAAACCATGGAAACCTTCCTTTTTCCTCTTCTCTCCAAAACGCAAGGTGTAGATTGTTTCTTCCTTTCTTTCAACTTACCATCCACATTATTTTCCTCGAATTATTCTTTCCTTTCCTTTCCTTCACCATCTCCCCATTTTTCAGCAAAACTGAAAATATCTTCCCTCTTTCCCTCACAAAGCTAATCCAAAATTTCATTTTCCCCTCACTTCTCAATCCGAAATTTCCCCTTTTTTCCAGATCTGAATTTACGATTTCGTTTCACCACAATCGGAGAAGAACACCGTCATTAGGCGGGTTCTTCTTCCGGTTTCCGGCATCGGCCCCTTGCATTACCCTTACAACTTTCTATTCGCCACAACCGGAGAAGAACTTCGTCATTAGGCGGGTTCTTCTCCTGGTTTTCGGCATCTCCCATTTCCATCCCCTTTCCGACCTTTCCTTCAGAGATGAACACCATTAGCGGGTTCTTCTTTGTTTCCGACATATCAACCTCGTCTCCTTATCGATCATTGCAATGCGAAGAAAAAACGAGTCAGAACATGTGAGATCAATATGTAATGTGGATATATATGCGTTTGTTTCTTTGCTTTCGCGTGGCTCTGGTGCGATAGATGAAAAAATCGACGAAGGTCAAGACACCATTCGCTCATTCATACCGAGTAAGCCAACATCCGAGATGTCTCCCTCAGAAATAAATGTTGCCAAAATTTTGAATGACTTAAAAAAAAATGAATGAATATATATTGATCAGATTTGTCTTCTTCTTTAGCCATCAAACGCCATGATAAATAATCGACGTGGTATCGCGAAGATACCACTCGCTACGCTTCATTGATTTATCGAGAAAGCCAAAACACTCGATCAGCCCCTATACGGAGGGCGTCGAGGTCAAAATTTCGTCAAATCTTTTGACTTAGAAAAAAATGGAAAATAAAAGAATCGGCTTAAAAATGGAAAATAAAAGAATCGACAAAACCTAAAGCTAAAATTCAAATTAAAAACTCCAAACAAAAAAAAGAGGGGGGGAAATGAATGTAGGAGAGTTTGAATAAGCCTCTAATGTACGTCATAACGTAACTAACTTCAATGCAAGCACTTAAAAGTTTGGCTATAATATTTAAATTGAAAGCAAACATTCGTATGAGGGAATTCTATGGAGTTGAAAGTTGAATTGAAAAGAGATAAGGTACCTATATTCATTGCATGGGTTGATCTATTCGCAAACTTGAAATATCTAAGGATGTTTCATAAGAATGCAAAAATCCATTATATGATAAGGTATGAAAATAAATAGCCTTATTAATCAACGAGTTATGAAAATAAGAAACAAGCTAAATGAAGAACCTTCAAAAAGAGAAGGAATCAACTTGAATGTTACACTCCGATGATTCATTAAAGTATTTTTGAGAGTCAATTTTCATGCAAAACTACAAATCAAACTGTTGTTTGAATCTATAACTTCAAGATACATGTAAATACTTGAATAAAGTGAACTCTTTATATTCATTTTCAAGCAGATTTATACAATATTCAAGTATTTCAATTTACGCGAGCTTGCAAATATAATGACATGATATTTTCCATAGCTCAACTTAAATTTTGAAAGATATGTGTAAATATCTTAATGAGTGTGAATCTATTACACATCTCTTGAAGCAAGTTTACGTTATATTCAAGTGGCTTGCAACTTATGCAAGCTTTTAAATGAAGCTGAAATCAAAATGCCAATCAACTCATGGCCACTACCCGGAGCGGAATACTCAAGGAATGACGGCAGGATAAAATAAAATATTTCTAACATTTCCAATCATAAATAAAATCTCCAATCTCCAATCTTAAAAGAGCCACTACAAATCACAAATAATTATACAATTTGTCCATACTTAAATATTCTATAAAGTTCAGGAGAAAACACACTTTAAACATAACTCAACATTACATAATTACACTATCTCAAAGTCCCTCTACAGAACATGACTTTCCTTCTATCGGTCATTTAATTAGAGATTACCAAAAAAGAAAGAATTAACAAACGAATATAATTCAAGGCCAATTATCTATTACACTATAATAAATGAAAAGAAAAAAAACGGTATACATGCTGCTATCACAGTACATAAAAGAAATATGCTCAAACAATCAAACCTATGGAGGTAGGTATAAAACATTTATCAAGAAGATATGTCGATACATAAACATTTATCAAGAAGATATGTGTTTATACATAAATATTTATCATATAAACTTTACTTTTTTACTTTTATCATCCTTCCAAGAGTCATCGAAATACTCATTCAAAGAACAGTATCTATTACATTGTCATTATTTGCCAATTTCAATTTTTGAATTATTTGTCAATTTCATCTACATTTGAATCATTTCAGACACCTACATTATCCTCGCCAAGCACTGTGAACCGCCAACATACACATTCAAAGATACAATTATACCACTATGAACATTAATTCACGATTAACAATAAATCTGAACTTTATAAAATGATAACGACAATATGATCTAAGATTCGTTATTATCCAACGAAAAAGCAGCTACAAATACGGTTTTAAGAAAGAAATATGAAAATCATCACAACTCAGATATGAAAAAGTCATAATCATATGAACATGCATTTCATCATAAGAAATTAAGATATTTTACCATAAAATGTAAGAATATAATTACCCACTTTAACTGGTAGCTTCTCGAATCTCCTTTCCTTTAACGCTCTTCCTTAATTGAAATTCCATGAATCGAATATTAATTTAATCAATACTTTCTTACATATAGCTTAGCATAGGTTTAAGATTTTTATTACATTTGAAATTATTTTTAGGTATGTGAGGGTTTAACACTTAATTACTTAATTGTGATTCATCACATATTCATTTTTTCGCTTAAATATGATCTAAGTCAATTTATAAACCACTAAATTAACTTGAAATAACATTAAAATCAAAGTTAATAACATTAAAATCAATTTCTAATTAAACATATAACTAAATAAATCATTTACTTACCACTTATATTCTCGGTTTACAAGTCCATGAATCTCTCCTTTCTCAGCGCCTTCGGCTTTCTTCCTCGTGCTTCTTCCGCCGGCAGCTTCGTTCAGAAGGCTCTCTTCTTCTCTCGGTCATTGGCGCCTCTTTCTTCCTCGGTGGCCCACTTGAGTTGAAATCTTCTTCTCCTTCTTGGTCGTCAGCGGTAGCTTTGCAGCATAGAGTCTTCTCTTCCTCTCCTTTCCCTTCTCCCTCTCTCGCGTGTTTTTTTTTGGAGTTTGGTTTGGTGGCCACCCTCCACTTTGGATCCCTTTCTTTCCTTTCATGCTTCTTGATTATGAATTTCTTTTTTTCTTTTTTTTTTGGATGTCTTATTACAATCTCTCCTCTTATAAAAATTTTGTCCCGAAATTTAATGATAATAAAATAAACATACCTTTAATTAAATTGAGGATAAAGTTCTCGCGTTTGATTCTTCTCCCGTAGCTTCTCGATCGATCCATGTTTACGATTACGACAAATGAAATTTCTATTCGCGAGATCTTGGTCATGTAATCATAATTCACGGCTCCATGAATGTGAGATCGGGTTGAATATCAATAGGATCGTGATAATCTTGTTGCTCGGTAATATATTTTGTGAAGAGAAATATGAAACACATTGTGCACTCCTTGCATGTGAGAAGGTAAAGCGGTCCCATAACTTTCGATTCAAGATTTCATATGGACCGATATAGCGTGGGCTCAACTTTCCAACTTTGAATCGTTTTATACCTTTTATAGTGACTTTAAAATACAAATTCTCTCTCTTGATCGATGTTTAGCGTCATAATATTTTCTGCTATCTTGAGCGACTTTTAATCATCGCGGATCAATCGATCTTTTGGTGCTTCATTTACATGTCTTGATGATTCTTTCTTTCCACCCAGTGGTGTTGCATTTTTCTGATCTTGTAGGGGCCATTCTTGCTTGAAAATTTTAGTAAACTCAATCAAAGCAAATGAATTTCCGATTTCTCCAAAATCAAGGATACAAAGTCTAAGAAAATCTTGAGTGTTTGAATTATTCTTTTTTATTTGATGTTTGAGGATGAAATCGATCTTGAAAGTAAAAACTTTACAAAACTTCTTGAATTTTTCTTCCCAGATGTAAATGTAAATGTCCGTCCATCTTATAGATTTTGGCCTTGTATAACTTCGATTTCATTTAATATATTTCTTTCTTGGCTTTCAGCGTAGTTGTTTGATAGATATAAAGTGTCTGATTTAGTCACTATCGATAATAATAAATAGTATCGCATCCTTTTACGGATCTAGGTAAAAGACAAATAAAATCCATATGATATCATCCCATTTCCACTCGGTATCGGTAAGAGCGTAAAAGTCCAACTTCGATGTTCGACTTTAGCGGCATGATTGGCGTTTATAAACAAATTATTACTTCTTTTCATTCGCGAAAATATTTCCTTAAGATCACGATACATTTTCTTCTTTGGATGAATTGTATAATTTGAATGATGTCTTCGTGTAAGATATCTTTCCTCAATCTCAACATTTGGAATGCAAATCCTATGTATCTTGATGTCCTCTTCATCGATTTAAAATCTTACGTATGGCTTTTTACCAATCTAAAATTTTAGAAAGTCATTATTTTGAGGTAGAGCGTCTCGTGATACGTCTTTCAAATTTGATTATATACCATTTTATTTAACAATAACATGATCATCAGATTTAATAATTGAAATTTAATTTTTAAATCTTTAATCTCCTGTTGAGATCACCGATAAACTTCTAGATGTTTTCTACTTAAGCGTCCATATTTTCTTCGGGATGATATTGAATATCAAATCATAATCTTTAATGAGTTCAGTCTCCTTTGTAAATTTAGCTCGGTAAAGATATATTTGCTTTGATGATGAAAACTTCACCTTACTCCATATAAATAATCGCCAAATTTTTTAATCTGACCTTTGTTCTTGCTTAGATCGTGGGTTGGATAATTCTTTTCATGCTTTTGATTGTTTGAAGCATAAGCCCATTTCTTATTCTGCGTAAGTACACATCCGGCCTCTTAATGATCGTCACTATAAATTTGAAATCCTTACGTCGATGGAATAGTTATCTTGGTGTCGTTAAATAATTCTTGATTTTTGAAAAGCAAGTGTTGATCGAATTCAAATTTGATTCTTTACGGGTTAGCCTTGATAGTGGCATGGCGTAGATCTTAACCTTCATCTCGTAATATCGCCGATCAAGAAAGACTTACGGCGGCGTGGTAGGTGGTCAATTTGCTTTCCGACTTTCACGATCAAAACCCTTTCTTAATCATGTGCCGATAATATGATGTTATTTAACCAAAATTCATACTTTGAAAATTTTGCATACTGATTCATTTCCGAGTTTGTAATAATGTGAAGATGGTTTTTTCTTTCGTGAATAAATTAGAATGTCATCATGAATCTGATCAAATAATCTAAAAGGGTTTAAAGATTATTGAGATCATAATCTGTTGGAGATTTGTTAAGCCAAAAGTCATCAATAAATGCAGCATGCTTTGAATCTGCGGTCTTTGGTATATCTTTGATTTATTGATGATAATGATCTTAAATCAATCTTTTTAAAATCACTCTTGGTGAAGAAGAGATCATCAATTCTTGGAGGATATTTATTCTTGATGTGAGTTTATTAAGCTCGATCTCATGCTTAAGCTCCCATCTTCTTCAAAATAATGAGGGAGAGATGTGTTAGGGCGATAAATCCTTCTCTAATAATTTATTGTAGTTGATTCTTTGTAATTCTTCGTCATTTTATATACTTTTCTTCAGTTTTGCACATTAAATTAATTAAATCATCTCTCGATTAGAGGTAAACGCAGTAAATCATCTAGAAAAACTTTTGGATAATCTTCTTTTACATCATATCTTCTTTCTGCTCTTTAGTAACGTGATAAGAAAAACATGGCCTTTTCTTTAGCATGACTTTTAAGCGACTATCATAGTTAATACTCTTTTATGCCCAATTTGAATTCTTCTTTGAGAATATTGAATTTGATTATCTTTTACAAATATAGTAGCGTAATGTTTATATAATTAATCCATTCACAAATCACATCAAATCTCTTCATAAAATTTCATATAATGGCTCTTTGATTATGATCATTTCTTTATCCAAATATAATCACAAATCTCTTTGATACCCTCTTTTCCAGGAGCTTGGAAATCTGGCGAGCAGACGGTGGACGGATAAAATAAAACATTTCTTAATATTTCCAATTATAAATAAAATCTCGATCTCATCGTAAAAGCCATTCTGACCACAAATAATTATACTGATTGTATAAATATTCTACAAAGTTTAGGAGAAAAAGCTTTTTTCTTCAGCTCATACATAATTCTCTCTCAGAAGTCATATGGCGTGACTTTCTCGGTAGTTTAATTAGTAGGATTAAAAAAAGATTAAGTAACTATGAATGAATATAATTAATTGATTATTATCTTGTCTGTTATAGTAAAAGAAGAAAAAAAGCAATATCATGGTTTTCTGTGCAATACAAGAAATATCTTTCAAACAATCAAACATGGGAGGTAGGTAAACATTTATCTAGATATGGGGTCGGTATCATAAACATTTATCGATTAGCGTATGGGGTGGTATCGTAAACATTTATCATATAAACTTTACTTTTACTTTTATCATCGTCTTCCAAGTCCAGAAATACTCATTCAAGAACAATCTATTAAATTCTTGTTCTTAATTTCTTGAATTTATTTGGCCAATTTTGTCGATTTGAATCGTTTGAATCATTTGTGCAGAATTCGTCCACCGTCTGTAAGGGGTGAACTCAGGTTTTCATGCATTCATAGCGTATAATTATCTCTATGACATTAATTCATGATTAATAAATGTCAATTAAACTTTTTGATAATGTAATGATATGATCCCATTCGGTTATTATCAATGAAGAAAGCGTAAAATACAAAGTTTAAGAAAGAAGCGGAAAAATCAACTTTGATACTTGAAAAGTCGTAATCGTATGAACGTCGTTTCATAAGAAATTAAGATATTTTTATCATAAATGTAAGAAACGTAATTCCATTTTAACTTGCGGTTTATCTTGAATCTCCTTTCTTTTCGCCTTCCTTAATTGAAATTATAGAATCAAATATTAATTTAATCAATACTCTTGAACCTCTTATATAGCTTAGCATAGGTTTAAGATTTTTTATTACATTTGAAATTATTTTTATGTGAGGGTTTAAATTAATTCTTAGCGTGATTCATCCGTATTCCCGATTACATTTCTTGCTTAAATCATCTAAGTCAATTTATAAACCTAAATTAACTTGAAATAGCATTAAAATCAAAGTTAATAACATTAAAATCAATTTCTAATTAAACATATAACTAAATAAATCATTTACTTACTCGATTTTTCCACTAAGTCGCATGAGCCTTACTCTCTCCCTTCTTCCTTGGCAGCCGGCTCTTTCTTCCCAGGTCGGCTTCTTCCTTAGGCTCGACGTTACGAAGGCTCTCTCCTCCTCTTCGGTCGTGGCTCCTCTTTCTTCCTCGGTGACGACACTCATGAGGTTCATCTTCTTCTTCTCCTTCTTTGTGGTCAGCCACTAGGCCTGCGAGAGGTAGAGTCTTCTCTTCCTCTCTTTTCCCTTCTCCCTCTCTCATGTTTTTTTTGGGAGTTTGGTTTGGTGAGCGCCCCTCCCTTGGATCCCTTTCTTTCCTTCCATTCATATGCGATTATGAAATTTCTTTTTTTTTTTTTTTTTAGATGTCTTCCGGTTATTACACATGATACTCAAATCTGGCGGGTAGAAAACACCATTTAAAATTCAAAGTAAATCATCTGGATCTGATTCTTTTCTGTGCAGCAGAAGACGTACTAAATTAAATCTTTGCGAATGAAAGAGTTTTCTTGTCTGAAAAATTAAGAATTTCATTTTTAAATTATGATTTTAAAATCAATGAAATCATGGTGAAATTATCTAGTATTGCATTTCTCGAGCGTAGAGATTTAAAGTGTAAATTTTAATATCGAAAAGGCTTTAAATTGGAATCGATTAAATATTAATTTGAAAAATCTAATAAGATATTAGTTGATTTATAGACTTACTTATTCTAATAGCGTAGCAAGCGAGCGGCGTTA
Organism: Cymbidium sinense; assembly: GCA_021442155.1. NCBI lineage: Eukaryota > Viridiplantae > Streptophyta > Magnoliopsida > Asparagales > Orchidaceae > Cymbidium > Cymbidium sinense. The sequence continues at coordinate 39,163,233 of CM038225.1, forward strand.
ATTAAGACATTCTCAAATACACACTGCCATACTACTTTGAATGTTTAAATTGTGTTCGAAGATGTTGCGGGTTCACCGGTTTAGTCTTGAAAGAAGGGTTATGGCTAAAAAATATGAGAATTCCAATTAATGAAATATGAAGTTAGTACATGAATGACGTGATTCCTTACAGAGCTAGCGAGTTGATAGGATCTAAATTTCTCAAATATATTAGTGATCAATTAACTACGATGATGGTTGTGTTGAATGGTGATTTCAAAGGAGGATATTTATCAAAATGTTATTTTATTTTCAAATCAGTGGAATTAAATATCAATAAAATCTTTAAATGAAACTTCATTAAAGCTTAAAATAAAACTCAATCATTAAAAGCTTAAAATAAACTTCAATCTATCTTGATTGTTTGTTAGGGATGGCAATTAAAACTTTAGCTAAAAAAGCCGTCTCAATCAAATGTTACGTTATGTTCTCTGATCAATCTCTTGTGAGGGGCGTGACGTGTCTTTTCATTTGTTAAACCGATAGCCGATGATTGATTCTGACGAATCCTCCCGATCGGTGGTTTGGCTGTGCTATTATATTATGATGAAAGCGTATTGTAATATCCATTTAATTAATTCTAATTAATTAAGTTTGTTTAAGAATTAACTATTTTGTAGCATCCACTTTCTTGCATCTGGCGGGATTAAGCCTCGGCGTGTTGTAGGGGTCGATCGAAGGTAATTCTTTCCCAGCGCTTTTTCATTTCCCCTATTGCGAGATCGAGGCTCGTTCGCCGGCATCGACTTTCCTCCTCCCGCCACCGGCCGTCGAAGGCCTCTGACCCGGCCGAGCGGCCGTCCTTCGCCGCCCGGCGGTCGCTCCTGCTCGAACCTGTGAACGAGCAGCGCCGCGAGCGCCGCGATCCGCTCGCGCTTCAGCGCGTCCGCTTCCGCCACGGCGGTGTTCGTCGTTCGCCGACTCGCGTTCGGCGTAACCAGGGACCTCCGCTCGGTGCCGAATTTCGCCGTCGCCGCGTTTTCCGTAAACCGCGGGTTGGAAAGTCCAAATGCGCTTCGGTTTGAAATCCGTGAAACGTCGGTTCGGCTCCGAAACCGTCGGCTCGGTAGAAATTCCTGTTCTGGCGTCGGAAACTTAGGGAAGTTTGTAAGTTCTTAATTCTTTCCTCCTTTTTTTCTTTATGCGCTTCTTGGCGTTGAAATCGTGATTGAGGAGTTCTAGCGTTTGCTGCTTAGGTGAGTGGTAGAATTATTGAGGGGATTTGGATTGTGATGTTTTAATTTAGTTAGATTAATTGAAGCGGGTAATTAATAGTGGCGTTAGGAGATTCTTTTGGAGTACTCGGTGTTTAAACATGAGGAGACATCGGTTTAGTAAGATTCGAGATTAGTTAAGTTCTTATGAGTTTTCCATTAGAAGTCTTTAGAAGAGTTATTTTATTATAGGTTGTGTCTTCGAGGAGGGATCGAGTGCATCGCGCCGACTAGGCGGTGAGGTGAGACATGTAAAGTAAATTCGGTTTATGCATCATGTACCTTTTTCTTGCTTATTATAAATTGTATGAATGGCGTAGATTTACGTATTGAATGTCGTATTGAATGTAAATCAATGTTTAGTATTAGGCTGATTATGGGTAATGATTCTGATGATTCTGAAAGGCATTAGTTTGTAGCGTATGGCGTATAGAAATGTTTTCACATGTTAAATCGGTAATGTGATAAGCGGAAATGTCGGAAAATTGATGATAGGAATCTGACGATCTGCCTTGAAGCGAAAGTTACGAGATGGCGCTGATTAGGGGATCTTAGTATCCACTAGCATTTGAGGTTGGTGTAGGTCCAGTGTGGTGTGGAGTAGCAAGAGTATGGTTCGTACTGCGCTACTCTGACTTGTTTTTAGGCCGACGGTAGGGTGGCGACATATGAATGAAAGTCAACTGCGCGATTATGAATAGCGTTTAGAAAATGAAAATGATTTGATATATGGCGAAATGAAATGAATTCGTTGGCGTTGATTGATCTGATGAGCTTGACGTATTATTGATTCGTTATTATTCTATGACTTTCGGCGTATTGTTGATTCTGATGCATTCTTGCGTATAGTTTACCTGATTTCTCTGAATTCATTATCACGTTCTCTCTTGTCTTTATCTTGAACTTTGTTTTAATCTTGTCTCATTAAAACTTTTAGGCTTATGATGTTCTGTTGAAAATTTGGAAAAGGCGGGTAGAATTTTGTTGTTTTGTTATATATAATTTTGGGAAAACTTAAAACTTTTAGTGTCTGAATTAAATGTCTTTATTTTCTGTATTTATTTAAAGATTTAAATCTTAGGTATTTGTGATATGAATTAAGTTAAGTAGTATATGAATTGTATATAGTTTGTGATGATTTGATTAGATCGCTTTCACTTCGTTCGTTAATAGTGGAGCGTGTTGGTGAATCTGTCCGAGTCATCTGATTACATTACTTGGTGACCCAGCGTAAAGGGGTCAGGGGTGTGTGACGAGAAGTAGTATCGAAGCGATAAGGTTGAGAGCAAAAGATTGATAGTAATGGAAGCATGATTTGGATTTAGGGATAAGTGTTGAATCAATCTGGTATAGGGCGATTAATGTTGGAGGATATGTTATTAATTTCATGCATGTATGATATTTAATTTCATGCATGTATGATATTGAATCATCGGTATCATATAAATCTTTTGTTAATTTGATTAATTTGCAAGAAATGAGAAAGGTTAGAGTGATCCTCAACCATCTGACGACTGCTGCGAAGATAATTAGAGGTGAAATCTGACACAAGCAGTGGTGAAGGTAGATCGATGAATTACAAGGAGTTCAGTTGATTTCCAGGTTGTTGATAAGGTATATATGGAAAAAATCTGCGGCCAGATCAGTATGGTTGAAGTGGACCAACATTTGAGATCTTTCAACATTCAAACCAGGCATTGAGAGCAGTGATCTATAGTGGCGGATGATTATTAAGATTGGAAAAATTTTGGATGGAATGATTTGCCAGCAGAGAAAAGTAGTACTTTTTGTAAGAAGGGAGAAAGGTGGTGGCGGCGTAGGAAAGATTTGACGACACATTCTGATCAAATGGGATGAATTTGTGAAATCTTGGTTCATTCCTCATGAGGCTTTCTGAATAAATTTTTCAATTTAACTCGAGGCTCAAGCGATAATATCTGATATGAGAAACCTCTTTCGATATACTCGCGTTATACTGGGAAGAGAAATGTCATAGATTCTGCTAGAGATCGATTAAGATTAGCGTTAGCTCTTTGATATCGGAGTTCTCGATCTTGGTTGAAAGCAGAAGAATTGAGAATGAGTTGAATTTTTCCAACGGCGATTGGGATTTCGAGCAATAAAAAACTTTGAAAAGAAGGCAGATTCTCAAAGCTTAAGTTTGATAATGAAACAAATTGATTAGAAACTATTTGTGACAAGTGTGGGAAAAGACATTTTAATTGATGTATATGTTTGGATCGGGGAGATCTTGAGATGTGGTGGATTGGACGTCGTGCGAAAAGAAGGATGTAAAATACAATTACTCGAGGAGGGGCAGAATTCAACAAAGAAAATTTTGGAAGCCGAGGAACCTGATTTTGGGAAGACTTCAATTGAAAAAGGAGAAACTTGAAAAATCAATCCTCTGTAAAAGCGAAGTTTTCTTATCACTCAAAGCGAAGAATCAAATGAAGTGGTGTCGGTATCTTAAAATTTGAATCATTTGGGTTGATTGTTTGATTTCCGCGCATTCGTTCATTCGATTCCTTTTTTAGGTTCTGTTGATCTTATTTATTTATACTGTATTGAATGTGGTATCGCCTTGGCGATAGTTTGAATCTGAAATAGGAAATGTGTTGGCATTAACATTAACATAACTTTCTGAGAATTATCTTACCGTCGACATTTTGGCGTTATATTAGGTATGGATTGGTTGATCAAATATTTTCAATTGAATGTTGGAAGAGGAGAGTGACATTTGGCATGCAGTGAAAAATCATTTTATTTTTTTTTTTGTGATAAGAATGTAGTTTATTGCTTTGATTAGTCGGTGAAGTTGAGTAAATATTTAGAAGCGGTGAAATGTATTTAGCCAAATTAGATGTGTTGAATAAGGAGGTGTTTGCGAAAAATATTCCGTTGTTGAATTTTCGATGTGTTTCGAGGAATTACAGGGTTGCCTCTTCGAAATAGAGTTTGGGATTGATGTCTGTGCAGTACCTTATCTAAATCTCGCTACAGGATGGCTCACAAGAATTGCGAGGAATTGAAATCATTGTGACAAAATTATTCGGCAAACTCAGCGTGGAGTGCAGTATTATTTGTTAAGAAAAGGATGGGTTATCACGATTATGTGTTGATTACAGAGTTAAATAAAGTGAACAAGTATCCATTCTAGAGGATTGATGATTTATTTGATCAGTTGGAGGAAGCGTATTTTATTGATTTGAGATCTGGATATCGAGGTTAGGGTTAAAGATCGATATTTTTAAAAGCTTTTGGAGGGTATGGACATGAATTCTTGTTATCCATTTTGGTTTTAGCAATCGCTGATCTTTATGGATTTAATGAGGTGTTTTCCTTGGTGGGCCAGGTTTGTTATCATCTTTATTGATGATATTACGATTTAAAGCGATGAAGCATCTGAAATCGTCGAGGATTGTTTTAGAATTGTTAAGACAAAATCGATTATATCTTGAAATTTTTTGAATTTTGGATCGTAGTGTCGCATTTTAAAGGTCATTATCGTGGTGAAGGAGTTTACATTGATCTCAAAAGTAAAAGCAATTTTAGAATGGTCCGAAAGAATATTCTGAAGTTCATGATTTTACGCTTGAGGTTATTCTGAGGAAGTTTGTCGAGATTTTCTCATTAATATCCCAATTTATTGAGAAAGGATGTCAATTAAATGGGCGGTGAATCGGCGAGTTTTGAAATTGAAAAAGCGTTTTGCCATTTATTTTATTATGAGGCGAGGATTCAAATATTAGTGATCTCTTTAAAGGTTTGGGTGTGTCTTATCACGAGAAGAGTCATCTTGAGAACATTAAAAGCACGAAAGAAATTATCCGTCGTGATCTAGAATTAGTTGTGGTTTTCTCTTAAAATTTGGAGCATTCTTGTATGGGTGAAATCTGAAATTTTTGATCGTGAGTCTTAAGTATATCTTTACATAAAAGCGAATCCCAAGACAAAGAAGGTGGCAGTTTATTAAAGATTATGATTTAGACATTGATGTATTGTCAGAAGAAATTAATGTGGTAGGCGATCATTAAAGTCAGAAATGAGTTGGATTATTAAAGTCGAGTTAATTCGAGAATTGAGGCTACAATTTGGAAGTTAGAAAATTCGGTGATCTTGGGCATTTATCTCGATACGGTCTGTCATTTATTTGTGAATCAAAATTTGCGGCGGATCGTGGATATCGAAATTTGAACAAATCCAGTGAAGCGAATTTTATTGTAGATCTGAGAGGTATTATTCCGGAAGAAATTATATAACTGGTGATAGTTGAGACGTGAAATTTTACGGAAGCTCATCGGCGGGATATCTATTCATCCAGTAGTTCAAAATGTATAAAGATTTAAAAGCATTTTGGTGGTGGTATGAAGAAAGGCATATATGTCTATATCGAACTGTCGGATTAAAGGCGCATCAACGTGGATTATTACATCCTACAGGAAATGGGAAGAAATTACATGGATTTTGTTATGGGATTTCTAGATCTGCGAGTCGTGATAGTATCAGGTTGTTGTGGATAGATTGACCAAGTCATTTCATTCTTATTAAAGCAGACGATTGATTGATAAATTAGATTATATGTTAAGAATTGTAAAACATGGTATGCAAAAGTGATTGTCTCGGCGAGATGGTAGATTACTTAGATTATGCGAATTGAGAGCTTGAAGCTGATTCACTTAAATCTGACTTTTCATCCAGCAGATGGGCGTCGAAGAAACAATTCAAGTCTAGAAGATTTGTTGAGGTTATGTGTTTTAGATTTTGGAGGTAGGGGAAGATCGTATTCACATGATGAGTTCTTACATAATCTTCTGATAATATTAGTATCAAGTATGAAAGCATTATATTGAAAGTGTAGAACTCCATTGAGTTGGGTGAAGTGGGAGAAAAGCTCTTGGGTCGAGTTGGTTGATCAATTCTGAAAATCGGTGTTCGAGATAGATTGAAAATTTCGGATGGGGCCGAAATATACGACTTAAAAAGCATTTTGTAGAATTTCAAGTTGGAGAATTTGTATTTTGAAAGTCAAACATGAAAGGAATTAGTAGATTTGGTCGGAGGAGGTAAATTGAGCCTAGATACATGGGGGCCTTTTGAAATCATTGAAAGGATCAAAGATGTGAAACTGCTTTCATTGGCGCGGAATTCAGCGTCTTTCATTTCAATGTTGAGAAAATGGATCACAGATCTGAGCGAGAAGATTCCATATCCAAGTTTGAAATCTGACAGATTTGACTTATATTGGAGCAGGAAAAGATTTTAGAATTTGATGTAGAGATTCTGAAATAGACAAATTTCACATGTTAAAATTAAATGGAAGCCTGACCGATTAAAGAAAAGGAGGTTGAAACAAGAGATGAGGCGAAGTTTCCCTTCTGTTTGAATGATTGAAGAAATTTCGAGGCGAAATTTTTTGTTAAGAGGAAATTGTAATATCCATTTAATTCTAATTCTAATTAAGTTTTGTTTAAGCTAATTAACTTATTCGCATCGTCCTTCGCACGCTACGGCGGGATTAAGCCTCGGCGTGTTGGTAGGGATCGATCGAAGGTAATTCCTTCCAGCGCGGCTCATTTCGCCGGCCGAGATCGAGAGCTCTTCGCCCGGCATCGGCCAGTTCCTCCTTTCCTTCCACCGCTTCCCCGGGTCGAAGGCGCTCCGTGACCCGCGAGCGGAGCCGTCCTTCGCCGGCCGGCGGTGCGCTCCGGTGCCGCAGAACCTCCGTGACGAGCAGCCGCATCGATGGATCTACCGTCGGCTTCGGGCCGTTCCCTTCGACGGTGTTCCGTCGCCTGAGTTCCGTAACCCTCAGGGACCTCCGCCGGTGGAAGAATTTCCCGTCTTAACGAGTTTGTCCAGTAGCCGGGTTGGAAAGTCAATAACTTCGGTTTGGAAATCCGTGAAACCGTCGGTTGACTCCGTGAACGTCGGTGAGAATTCTGTTCTGGCCGTCGGAAAACTTAGGGAAGTTTTGTAAGTTCTTAATTTCTTTCACTATCCTTTTCTTTCGGTAGCCTTCGGCGTTGAAATCGTGATTGAGGAGTTAGTTTTGCTGGGTGAGTGGTAGAATTATTGAGGGGATTTGGATTGTGATGTTTGCTAATTTTAGTTTGATTAATTGAAGCAGTAATTAATAGTGGCGTTAGGAGATTTCTTTGGAGATTCTGGAGTATTACTGGTGTTTCATGATGAAGACATCAGTTTGGTAAGATTGCGAATTTAGTTAAGTTACTTATGAGTTTTCACGTATTAGAAGTCTTAGAAGAGTTATTTTATTATAGGTTGTACTTCGAGGAGGATCGAGGTGCACGACAACACGACGGTGAGACATAATTCTTAAGTAAAGTCGGTTTATCTTTTTATACATGCCATTGTTCTACTTCTTACATAAATGTATGAATGACGTTTCGTATTAATGTATCTTGTCGTATTGAATGTACTGAAATGTTTAGTATTGGCTGCGATTCGTAGATTAATGATTCTGATGATTCTGAGCAGTTAGTTTGTAGCGTATGATTTCATTGAGCGTATAGAAATGTTTTCTATGTTAAATCACGGTAATGTGATAAGCAGGAAATGTCGGGAAAATTGTGATAGGAAGAGGCTATCTGACGGGATGCCTTGAGATAGCAAGATTCCGAGATGAGCGATTAGGGATCTTATAGTCAGCATTCAGGTTGGTTGGTTGTTGCGTTAAGTCATTGTTAGTGTATTGTAGAGTATAGTTTACCTGTTTTTTTTAGCCAAACAGGCGGGTGGCCCTTATGAAAATTAGCATGAATACATTTAGAAAATGAAAATGATTTGATATAACGGCGAAATGAAAATCACCTTGATGATTGATCTGATTATGAACTTACATATTATTCGGATTTATTACATTCTCACTACGGCGTATTGTTCGATTCTATGCATTCTGCGAGTATAGTTTACCAGTTTTCTGATTTTGCAAATTCAATACATCGTACACATTTCTCTCTTGATCTTGTTGTTTTAGCTCTTGTCTCAAACTTTTAAAACTTATGATATTCTTGTTGAAAATTTGGAAAAGGCAGTAGAAATAGTCTTTTGTTATTAGTGTATAATTTTGGGAAGCTTAAAGCTTTTTGGAGTGCGTCTGAAATTAAATGTCTTTTATGTATTTAAAGATTTTCTTAGGTATTTGTGATATGAATTAAGTTAAGTAGTATATGAATTGTATATAGTTTGTGATGATTTGATTAGATCTTCACTTTTCGTTAATAAGCGCGAGCGTGTTGTGGAATCTATGTCCGATCGAGTCATCCTATTCCAAAAGTGGCCCCATAAAGGGTGTCAGGGTGCGACGATGCTCCGTCTGTCCTTTGAGTTGTAAATGTGATATCTTGATAAACAAACAGTCTCATTTAAGATAGACGTAAGATTGTCTCCTTCAAAATCCACCCAGTCTATAAGGATTTCTTGGGCGTAACCCATGTACTTATTGATAAAGATCGGCCGACGGGTTGATTATTCTCCTCTCATTAAGTAATAGGGACCACGACGGGTTGGAACTAATGAGATTTAGATCGACGCGTCATTCCCCAACCATCAGGTTTAAGTTGAAATGATGAATTTCATAATCTCAAATTTTAAACTCATATCTTCTTCTTATTTGATAAACACTAGCCAAGTCGAGTTTTCTCTTGAGGGGTAATTAATTATAGAAACACTTATAAAATCCTCATATAAAATGAGGAAATATGCAGGTGTATCTGTCTTTATTAAAATCTAGCCGAAATTACATTGCAAATCAATTCAATTGATTCAATTTGTTGAGAGATGGGTGATGAATTTTGCTACAAATATTAAGTAGTTTATTGTTGACATGCAAACCCTTTAAATACTGTTTTAAGTAAATTATCAAACTCACCAGTGAAAACTGAACATCTCACAGACAAAAGAAAAATAGATTGACAATGTGCTAAAACAAAAAGTGTATAAATCAACCAGAATCTCTTTTTAGACGAGCATCTTAACAAATTTTAAGACAACAGGTGATATTCAGTAGTAAGATAACTCACTGGAGGAAGCGTGTAATGCACAAGGGACCCAGGAGGGATTGATAGCTCATATGACTGATGATGCTCTAGCAGAAAAATGCCTTCATCTAATCCTGTTGTCACTTGGATAGTTAATGAACACTCTGCATGCCATGAACTTTTGTTTTCCAAATCAACCGTGGTATGAAGATACGCTCTCTTATAGTTATCAAAGAATGATGAAACCAGATGTGGATCACAAAACTTGACAGGCTAGATCCATAAGAAAAAGCATAATTTAAGAATATAAATATCATATGTAGTTCAAGATATTAAACAACTTTATAGTAGCAGTAGTGATGATAGTTATAACGTGATAAAGCAATCTTAGAAGTCAAACTCATGCACAGAATGTTATTAAGGAATTTTGGTATATTCTGATTGCGATAACACTAATGTGATAGTTTAAGTGATATGAAGATATGATGAAAATGGAAGTTACAAATATAAATTTATGGACTACAAGGTAAATTTTGATAACTTACACCAGTAATGGAAATTGACACTTCATCCCAGATCCCTGTATTCCTATCCCTGCAGTATGTTGAACAAGAAAATCAAATAAAAAGATGCTCTTTCAAAAAAAGTAAATGGAGAGTGGCTATGCTATAAGAAGTAAAAAACAAGAATGCAATTGTAAGAAGAGGCAATTAATCTTCTTGGATGAAGTATTTTGGCGTTTCATCCAGTGACACAACAAAATAAAGAAAATACAGGTTTATAGGAAAATGCATGTAACAATGAAAATGTTTGCAAAATTGTGCACATTTCTGAGAACAACCTTATTGGGGTCATCCAATCCCAGCCTTCAACATACTGAGCAGCGACATCCTTTCCAATCTGATATGAATAAGCAATAAGGCTATCAACAAGCAAAGTTTAAATATGCAAACTCAAGGTCCATTTTATTTTCAAGTAATTTATATCCTTGTAAAAACAGACTTTAAGTAAATCAAGAAAAAGAAAAGAAACAACTGATTGGTAAACTGAATGCTGCAGTCCATTTTCAAGTTCAAACAATTCCTTTCGATCTGTGGTTTACTGCTCATCTCCATAATGATTATATTTCTTCTAAAATTGACTTTATAAGGAACAACAAGCAAATTTGACATTCTTCCTTTATAAAATAAGATAATCACGTCAAGCATGAATGGCAGTAAAAACGATAGCAAAATGTTGGGAAAATAACATCCTATTATTAATGATTGATATTTGAAATTTTACAAAAATGAAATCAGGAATTTATTAATGAAGAAAATCGTCAAGGAAAAACAATGCAGAAGTAAAGTATTTTCCTGATTGCAATTTTAAGAAAATATAAAAGGATTTTTTTGAGAAAAATCAATGAAAAAATGAAGCATATTTTCCTACTTGCAATTATCAAGAAGATAAAAATAACAGTAAGAATCACATTATTTTGAGCTTACATCCAAACATACTTAAGGAGCATAAACACTTATAACATTGATAATCGTAGTATCAACAATAATCTTTAAAGCTATAATTCTATCTCCACATCTATTAATATTTATAACATTATCTTTCAAATTTTTATCTATAATCCTTTCATCATCGTTTAATACCAAAACCTAAACTATCTTTCCTCTCTCCCAACCCATTTAGTTTCTTGAACACATAAAATATTTATCTTTCTACCATAATATCAAATAATTTCATTAATTTACTTGTAAGAGTACTTATATTCCAAGATCCTAACCTAATTCTAGTTTCTAACTTCTTTGCCGCATATAATGTGGGAACCCTTGCTTTAACCGCGCACGCCGTCCACGTATGCACATTTTTCATTGTATTCAAGCCATCGCCGCTCGGGGACGCCTCTTCACAATGATTTAAAGGATTCATGTCATGTGATTATTTCGACAAGTTTTTGGCCTCGACCCCATAGCAACCCTCTACTTTTCACATCCGGACTTGGAACCAGCAACGGTAGTGTTAATGTTACTAATCCACCAATTAAAAAAAATTCAACATATAAAAAAAAATCAGTTACTTATCTGCTGCACCATAACCTTACTTTACCTTGGGGTGTTAATTCAAATTAGTGTATCGGGTTCAGATCTGACTCGAATTTAGCATAGCTTAAATATGTGTGGCATAAATCGATTTGTTTATTAAATAGATCAAAAACCTCAACCAGAATCTGATTGATCTTCAACTTGAACGAGGCCTGAATAACCTATTTTTACATGCATTCTAGATAATAATTAAGTCAAATCAAGTCAAATTTAAGTTCGCGAGTCAAAAATTAGGATAGTCTCGGGCTCATGAGTCAAAATCAGATCAAATTCGAATTGAGGGATTAAAATAAGATCAATTTTGGGTTGGCGGTTTAATCCAAATCTGACCCAAAAAATTAAATAAATTAAATTCTTGAGCAAACTTGGCTAAGAATTGACCCAAACCCAAGTTTCTTTAGTTGAGTTCTTTTCAATTTTTAATTTTATCTATAAATTAATTAGTAAAGAAACCAAAGAATAAGAAATTGAAATTAATCTATATTCCTTTAATAAAAGAGTAAATAATATATAATCTTCACTTCATGCAACCAATATGTTCAAGTAAATAATGCTAGAATAGTGCTGCGCAGGGGAGTCTTACGCATTGAAACAATCAAGGTAGGTTGGTTGGCCACAATCACACTACATAGAGAAGTCTAACCTAGCTCAAGTGCACTCCATAGAGATAAGATAGTAGAATATTTTAAGAATCTTTAACTCCCGTGCCATCTAACTCTTCAACATATAATATTAATCAATTTGTATGGTATAATTAATTCATCATTTTTTTTTTTAGTGTGTGCTATATTTTCTAAATTTAATATATCTTACAAAACCCTAAATTTGAATCTAGATCTAGAGAAGAACACCCTAATTTTTTCCACTCCAAGAAAAATACTAAAGTACTAAGATTCATTAAAATTTTCATTATTTCAAATATTATTCATATAAAAATCCTCAATAATTTAGCATTGAAATCCTAATCCACTAGTAATTATTTTTTCACCAATTAAGAGAAGATAGAGAATGATTCTCATCGTTATAAATATTGACAAGATAAAGAAAGAGAAAAAATGCTATGCATTTATAAAGAAGACAATTATTAATTTTGTTGAGGAGAAATATGTTGTTTTATTGACTAAGTATATGTGGCTATAAATAAGCCTTCAAGAATAAAACAAAAGAAAATAAATAATGAGAGGATTATACATAGTGAGCAGTATATAAATATATATTATCCTAATATGATATTCTCTAAGTAAGTTTTTTTAACTAATATTGCTTTATTAATAAATAACCAGTCCTCCTCAAGCAAGAGCATATATATTGTCAACTCTAGCTAGTTACATAAATAAGAAGATAGTAGATGCCCCAGAGCCTTTGACCTGAAAAAAAAAATAATAATCTTTAAAGAATGATATCCTCTATGAAAGGACAATCAACTTCATTATATTTAGATCATTCATGAAAAATAAGTTTACTGACAATATAACTAGCAATGCGGTTTTCACAGTATAATGACACAAGCTAAGAAGCAGAAAAATCAAACTCTAATAGAAGAGTTTTTACACACATTATTTAATATGTGAAGTCATAACTCTGTATTCAACCTTGCACTGACTACAATAGTTTGTTTCATAATTATTTTTTCTGATGATGATAATTACCATTAACAAATAGATAAAATGAATTCTTAGATATGCATGCTTGCTATAAAATTTGCACAAAACAAAAAAACATGTATTTATTTTTAACCGGTAGATATTTACAATGCATTAGGCTTATTGATCACATTGATATTTTTTCTTACTCCATATGAAGAAAAATTTACCAACATGCATATAATGGTTCACTTTAAATGTGAAAATTAAAAATAATTATGCACAAGAATTTGATTCTTATATTAGAGATTGAGTATCTCATCACAAATATTGGTTCCTCCCTAAAATAGATTTTTGTTTTTCTATCACCTCGAGGTCATGTTCTTGTGTACAACCTAATAAAATATTAATTTTCTTAATTTATATAACACAAATCTAAATCAAATAACTTCAAAATAACATTTTTAACATAAAATGATTACTTTTCATGTGATTTTTGAAGCCAACCAACTCAAAACCAAACTCACTTAAAAAATCTAAAGTTTTTCTTACTAACTTAGCTCTTCTTCTCTTCTTCCTTTTCTTCTTCCCACCCACAGACACACACATGAAAAGCAAAGGGATAACTATGGGAAAATAGTTTAATGTAAAGTAAAATAATTTTAGCGAATAGTATTATTACATAAATTTATAAATATTAATATGCTAAATTATATATAAAATTTCCATAAAATATAGACTTTTCTAAAAATATTTCTAATCATTTTCATGATGTGCAAAAATTAGTTTATTAAATTTTATTAAAACTTTAATCTTAATTCTGAATTTTTTATAAGTATTCCAAGAAGCACCAAAAGTAGCAAACAGAGTTAGACTAGGTGTGGAAGCACTCTGAGCAATGAAATGTAAACAAAATTTATCCTAACAATATTTAGGAGAATGATTAATGCAACTGCAATAAGTGCAATGGGAAAATGTGTCTTGGCCACAATCACAACTGTCATTAGTCTTTCTGCTAATTCCACAATTTCCTTCCACCTCTAGAGACAGCTCCCAAAGTTGATTGATTGAGATCAATGATGCGAAGAGCTTGAGTGAACAAGTAGGACAGCTGGGATCCGATACCATTTTGAGAGGAAAGAGTTTGATCACTCATTAACAAAATATAGAAGCCAAAAAATAAAATAAATAATGATATATACATATATCGCTCTAGCAAGACATTCTCCAAATAAGTTATTTTCCTAATATACCTATAGATCTAAAGGAGCAATTATTAGATGACCACCAAAAAAGCTAAAAAGCATTGCATTTACATTTTATGACAAGTGTGCAGGAAAACAATTCGTTTTCTCAATTGGGCCGTGCAAGAAGGATGCAATACTGCTTGTCACCCTTTAATGCTGAAAGAATCGAAACTTCTCACAATCTATTTCTAGCTTTTATCAAGTATCAGCAGTCAGCAACAATTGAAAAAAGCAAACAGCATGGACAAATCTCATAAAAGCACATGTCATTATCATCAACTATGAGAACTACCTAGTTAAGTATTTGTAGTCAGCTTGAAGTCCTTTTGGCTACCATTTAATCTAAATATTTATATTAACAGATGCATTTTCTGTTAGTTTTAAGTTAGCAGAAACATAATTTTATAAACAACTTTGAAAAGGAATCACCCATGCACCTTTTCTCCAGCCACCTATCCCTTTTAGATTAATTCAACACTCTCAACTTAGCGCAAATTAGGCACAGAGAATAAAATACTTCAAACAATGCTCATCACACAAAACAAATGGACAAATCCATTGAACTTCAACTCCTTAAAATTGATTACATTTCTACCATCATCAAGGCATTCATTTCTATTTCATTGCAGTGAAGGATGGCATCGAGCCGAATCTAAAAATAAAGTTTATAGTACCAAAATATTTACTCAGAAATACATCCAAGAAACTTTAGATATTTTTGTTCTAGGAGCAGAATAAAAAAAGGAACTTTAAACTTCAACATAAATATAAATTGATCCATTGTATGATCTGAATTCTAATTTAAGTATTGCATCCATACATGTTCTTGAGCAGATGGACATAGACATTCAGAGAGCCTAAATCTTGATCTAATGCAACGGTGAAAATATTCCACAGAAACCAACACATAAAATAATAAAGTTTTGATGTTAAACTTCAGTACATGCCTCCTCCATCAGGCAGAACGTAAAGCAAAATTTCTTTTAAAAATGGAATATACCTCATGATCACCTCCTTGACCTCCTTGAGGAGGAATTGTTCCAGGATGATCAGGAGGATAGATAAGTACAGCAAGCAAATTTTTCCCATCAGGGTTAAGAATATCAGTAATATCTAGAGAATGTCTTCGAAACATTCCTTTTGGAAGGATCCTATCGTGCCCATTCAAATACACCTTTCCTGAATAATTGATTCCACGAAAGTTGAGAGCTGCATGCTGGTTTTCTGTCTAAATAATGAATGAGCAAGTGAGTAAACAAATGATCGCAGATCTTTAACCTTGAATAGTTCACAAAATATGTAGTAGTAAAACCAGAATGCAATAAAAAAATGAAAAGATATTGATTTTTTTCGTGTGTGCAATTTAACAATGCGCATTATCTTCTTTTCTTGACAAATATAATACTAGTTGGTTTCTGAGTAGCCACATCGGGAGAGTCATAAGAATCTGAGTAAGCATTCATAGGTTAACGGAAAATATCACTTAATTTTACCTGCTTGGTGATTATAAGTTTAAAAGATTAATGTGCTTTACCAAATATTTGACTGCATGATTCGAAAACCATATAAAACTTAAGTTACACCAACGTCCATTACATTTGAGAAAAAAATACTTGTGCCTTAAAAGATTTCGAGTACTTTCAAATACACTTCCCGCAGTAAACATGGTTCATAAAGATCACAAAAAATATGAATGCCAAATATGTCTAATTTTGAAAATAGCCAACAAATCATTTAGAACATAAACTATGCTATGAAGAAGTTGTTCATACTAGTTTAGTCTCGAATGTAGTGAAAACCAAAATGTATAATACTCTCTCCCAGAATCAGCAATATCAAGTATGGCTTCATTGTTCAATCCATAAAAGGGATCTGGAATCAGTTTATTCTTCAACAATGTCCCTAGAACTCTAGAAAAAAAAGAAAAGAAAATGAGGGTTAGAAAAATGTAGCATAATGTACCAGATGGTGCAGAAAAAATCTTAATGCCTTGATTATCAGCAAGGATATAGTGATAGAAAATCTTTAAGTGCTGGCAATGAAGATAAAGAAAATATCCATTTTGGAGAAAATACTTTGGAATTCATGAAGATGAAACGAAGAATATTAAAATTAAAGTTTCAGGTTTGGCCTTCTCCATATGCCATGTCACTTTCTATAATTGATTATCTTTGGCTAGATTGTGAATTTGACTTTAAAATTGCTACAAACTAGGGTTTTGTTTTGGCTTGTATAAAAAATAATAAGCAGATTAATGAGCCAAGTTTGACTTGAATCAAACCTAATTGAGCTAACTCAAGGTTAGATCGTGCATACATATATTGATGCATGTATTTATACTTGAATTCATGTATTTAGCATTCTACACTTGTATATTTATGCAGCTAAATGCACAGGTTAAATTATAGATATTGGGCTATGAATTTGTCATTGAAGATTGAAAATGGCAAAGTCTGAATCTTTTTTTTTCCTAACTGAGCTTGGATCAAATTCATTTAGACAACTATGCTTCATAATCAAATCAAGTAAGCCAATCGCTAGCTCTACTTCGATACGAGATTTATTAAAAACCAGCTAATTAAAGTCTAACTGGGCTCGATTGGAGCCGAAAAAATGATTTAGATTTGACAAATTTCCCAAAATCTATATAACACAAGCATGCACGCACGGACGTGCACGAGCGAACACAGATTTGGTCAGCTTGGCTTGAGATCTGGTTGAATTGCTTTGAACCAATCATGAACTGGTAGGATAGGCTCAAGGATCCAAAATTATTAGACTACCTACTCTTACGCATACACAGAGGAAGGTAAAGAAATAAAGGTCCAGTTGAAGAGAAGACGAAGCTACATTTTTGAAGCATTTCTCTTGGGCAAGATCGAACCCTATTGAAGGTACACAGCGCATCAAGCTGTAACTCGGGACGAGAGAGAGAGAGAGAGAGAGATTGGCATTCTAAAACATAGTTTTGTAATTATCAACCAATTTCCAGGTCTTACTCAAGTGCTTACCAGTCAGAAACATATGACCAGCGGGTAACACTTCCATACGATTCCGAAAATCTTCTTCAGAAAAAAAAAACCCCGAAACACATCGCCATAAGGTTATACAAAGCTTGTAGAAGAAGCAAGTCATTACGCAAGCAATGTGCATTTCGATTCGATTATTTGAACAAAGGCGGGAGATAGAGAAAGATAGAGGAGAGAGAGAGAGAGGAGACGAGACATACGTGCCAGGTACCGCGGCCTCCATCCAGGGAGTGAACGGACCAGAGGGAGGCGTGGTAGTGGTGAGCTGTACACCGGTGACTTCCACTTCCGTCGATCTGGCCGCCAGCCACCCCGAGTCGAGCTTCGTCTTCCCCACCGTCGCCATTTCTGCTCGCGCTCCCTCGTCCGCACGCCCTGTCCTCAGAGTTATAAATCCCTACCCTACTTCGTCCCGTCCCCGGTGTCGGCAAAAGCTTCAGTAATTACAGTAGAGTGCGACAGGCGACGTGGCGCAACCGGTTATGCAGCTGCCGGTGTGCCACTCCAGTTCGTCCTGCTTACTTCCAACCAAAAGAACTATTGATGAAGAAGATGCGAGGCCAAATACGCATAAAAAGCTCCGTTTGAACTTGGTTCTGACGCGGGCATTAGTTTGGTGTTCGAGGGAAAGCTCAGCAACGGCCCAAAGCACCGGATTAATTTGCCCTCGCATGATTTAACACGCGAAGACATAAAAAATAGTTTTTAATTAGCTTTCAATGTAATTAATA
Organism: Cymbidium sinense; assembly: GCA_021442155.1. NCBI lineage: Eukaryota > Viridiplantae > Streptophyta > Magnoliopsida > Asparagales > Orchidaceae > Cymbidium > Cymbidium sinense. Next base: position 39,181,175 of record CM038225.1, read on the forward strand.
ATGCTTTTTTTTGTCCCAAAAAAAAATGTTTTTTTATCAAATAAAAGCATTGTGGGTATGCATGTAAATCTTTGTTTTTATTTAAAATAAGGGGTTTACGTACGTAGCACGCAAAACACATATTTTTACATATATCACATAAACCTTCCTATTTAATAATATAACACCCAAAATATTATTTTAAGCACAAATATGGACCTCTTGTCCGTTCGCCTCGTCACGGAGACTCTTCTCCGTCTCAATCTCTGATAAGAATGGCAATATACATCCTCGGGCCAGATTTAGTTAGATAACGGTAACGACATTTCCCTCCACCGTTATCGACTTTGAAATGATAAAATCTATATTTTATCATTCTCATATGCCAGATTTTGATTGGATTCTGGATGCAGAGCTATATCCAGAAAATATTACATACAGTCTGATATATTGTACTCCAATGAAAGTGAGACATGTAACTCTAATTAATTTTTTATATTTATTGCGTGCTAAAAAATCAGTTGAGGTAGAATATACACACATATATGTGAAGAGAGAATAAGAAACTCTAGAATTTTTATGTGAAAAAATTCCGAAAATAAGAAAAAATACGTAGCCAAAAATGTTTCATTATATATCTACTAGACAAAATTTAAATTTTTCGAGATTATATAGTTGTAAGTGAAAGTTCAACAGAATCCAACGATTAATAATGTATAACATATTGTTGGTAGTAGTCAACAAAAGTAAGCTGGGTATGTCGGTAATGATGAGTCGGGTGGTGGCGGTAGCGATAGTGGCCGGTGGCGGCCAACGATGATCAATGATGGCCGTGGTGGCGGCGGTATGGACGCGATAACGGCCGACGGCGTCAACCAATACCGGTGGTGATCAGCGGCGGCGAGCTCAGCAGTGGAGGCTGCGGCAGCGGCGATGGGTCGGACAAGCCGACGGTCAGCGGCGGCGTCGACCAACCGGTAAGCGGTATGGTGACGATTTGGTGGTGGCGGTGGCCAGCGGCGGTGGCATGGACGGCGATGTGGCCGCCGGTGGTTGATGGCGGCGAGCCGGCGGTGGTGGTAAACAGCGATGGCCGAAACACGGTGATCATGACCGCCGTGCATTATCTTGAGGTTCTTCGCCGCTCTCTCCTCTTTCTTTTCCCAGGCCCCGTATAAAGAATGAAATTTATTTATAGATTAGAGAATGCGTTTCAGTATGCAAATCCACTCTATCGAACGGCTCAAAATGATTCTTTTGATCATCTAAAATATTTTAAGTATTTAAATGCTCAAATAAAGTCGAATCGAGATCTTGACTTATTACTATTAAGAGGCTTCGATTTATATAAACACTCTATATCTATATTTATTTAGGGATTTGGCCGATATCTCAATATTTTTAATTATATTTTAAGACTTTATCCGTCTCGACTCAATTAGATTCAATATCAGATTAGTACTAATAATTGAATTTTAATATATCAATATTATTTTTAATATAAATTAAAGAAATCATGTGGCTGAATATGATTTCATCATGACTCCGGATGTAATATTTTCTCCCTAACTTGATCCTTTTGTGGTCGAGATTTCCGATCACTGGTGGGAGAAGAGCAAATCAATAGGAACGTAGGGGCTGATTGGTTCATTTGGAATGATAAAAAATCAGTAAAGAATTGATAAAAGGATTACTTTACAGTTATTTGGTTGAAAATTTTACAAATTAATGACTTTGCTTTTTTCTGTTTGGTTGAAAAAATGTAATGTTTTGAAAGTTTTGACTCCGTGACCCGAGCCGCGCGGAGCAGCAGCTGACAATGCCACTTTATAACCGGTATTTCATTAAGCCCAATCGAAATGAGTCTAATTTCTGTATTATTACATAAATTTACTTACTTCACCCATTAAAAATGCATCATTTAATTTACACTATACTCCGAAACAAACAGCCCGTAAGAACTGAGATACTCCTCCTAATTATGTGCCCATCCTGATCTTCTCCTCACCCGAAATTCAGGTCACCACGGCAATCTTCTGAACGAAACTTAATGCCAAAATATCTGCGATTAGACTAAATGTGAGTATTCTTGTTCTCTCCCATTGTTGCCCGTGCTTGTAGTGGCAGCAGTTCTTTTACCTCCTCTCTTTCACCCGATATCATATGGTGATAACATTCTTTTAGCCTTATTTGAAGAAATGGTGAAATGTTCTTGGCCTTTTTAATTATTGTCTATGAGAATGAATTTAGGGGAAATGCATATAGTGGGCCGTCACAGTTATGAATGTGGAAGTTGTTTGGCGTGGAATTATGAGCTTTTTAATGGTGTCAGTCTGAATGTGATTAGTGGAAGGCAATAGATTTGAAAATTTACATGAAAGCCTAAAGGATCACTTCTTAGATAGTTCAGTTTAAGTCTCAAGATTAAAAAGAAAATAACTTGAATTATAATTGAAACAGAAGCTGTCTTGTTTGGAGTTCATATAAAATAATTTGAATCCGAGCACTATTATTTTCTCCTCAATGATGCTTACAGGATAACTAATAAATATGTTCTTTGTTTGGTTGTGGCAAGGTCATCTCTTCTATATAATTTGAGATGAGTACAAGTCACACAATGTCATCAATGAACAGTTAAGACCATCAAATATATTGTCGTTGCAACTTAAAGTGTAAGCTGTTAAATTGTTATAGAGGTGTAAATCATGGACATTAATTTTCCCTCAAAACAGAACACAAGATGATTGCAAATACTTTAAATGGGCGGATGAAGATGACTTTCTGCCAGTTGAAATTAATCAGCCAACTAGAGGAACTTTAGCTATTGGCATTTCAAAGCTATCAGAGATTAATCAGCTAAGACTAGGAGCTTCAGCTGATGTCATTTCAGAGCAATATCAAACCATGAAATTTGAATTTTGCAGATGAAACTTATGATGATGGTTTTGTGATTATAGTAATTATGTTGTTGGGTTGAGTTATGTAATTTTGGATGGGCAATGTATGCTGGAGTCTGTTTAATTTGTTGTTTGGACTTTGCTTATGTTGGTTTGTTGTTTGGAGCTTATAGTTGTTAGAGCGTTGTTTAGAATTTATTTTTGTCAGTTCTAATTGGATGTCACTTTTGTGGTATCAATGTAATCTGCAGACCTACGTAATACAAATGAATTTCAGTTTTCACTTCTTCACAACTCATCCCATTATTGTGTATGCTGGTCTGTTGTTGTAGTTAATAGTTTCAATGATTGAATGCATAATCAACCATTTTGTGTGTGTATTATGAAAACCCATCTTCATGAGATAATTCTTTGGTTATGAATAGCCTAATCCTTCTGACTTGCATAATATAATTTGGCCATCGCTCTAGCAACCATCTCCACATTGTAGCCACTGTTGACGTTCTTGCCGCCCACAACCTTGCTCATATTCTCATCTCTATCAATTTAATTAGCAACTGTTAGAAGACCCTGTTTAGTTGGATTTGAATTCTGTCAGTTAATTGCAGTTATTTGCAATTATTATAACACAATTTATTTACTTGCAATTAACATGATTCTTCTAAGAGCTCTGAAGTAACACAATACAGTTTATTGCAGTTATTATAATCCAAATGTCTGAGATAGCTCTGAAATCATCCCAATTAGCCATAACTCAGCCGGGTTCAGACCACTCAGTGAGTCAACTCACAGAACCACTCAATCCAATTCATTTAACATTCTCACCAACCAATTCCAGAAATTAGCTCATATCATAATTGCTTATTATAATCCAAATGTCTGAGATAGCTCTGAATTCATTTAACTGCAACTAACACAATTCATTTAACACCTTTAATTTCATTTAACTAACTACAATTTAATGCCTCTGAATTCATTAAACATAATTCATTTAACTATAAAGTCACGGATGAAATGTATTAATTGTTCAGAACTCCAATCATCTGAAATAATTCATTAGACACCATTGTTCCAAACTCCATAGAGACAAGCAAAAGTTATAAATCAATGAGTGCAGTAGTATTCATTTGGCATCCAGTTCGAAACTCCAATTCGCTAACCTGCAGCTCGTGTTATCAAATGACGATAACTAAAATGAAATTAAAGACGGACCGCTGAGTTCAGTACTATTATTGATGGCGTCACGTCGACGTCATCATCATAAAGTTTAAATCTATGTATTGAGCTTTTACATTTTGTATATATTTTGGATTTATATGTATTGGGCTATTCTTATGTCATGACCTATGATTAATGATAGTAGTTATGATATTTTGGATATATATGAAATGAGTGATAGGTTTGATAATAGATGGTGGTAGGTGTAGTTATGATGATGATAGGTGTAGTTATGATGATGGTAGGTTTGAATTTGGAGAAAATTTGAGCATTCTTAACTCTCCCTTTCAATCCTATAAATAGAGAGGCTCTTGTAATGCTTGACACCTGGATTTAGAACAAAAATTATTTTCTTAAATTTTTGTTACTATTCTTTTGTGTGTTTTCCTTCCTAGTGACGGACTACTTGAGTGTGTGAGCCCTGTAGAATGATTTTTAAGGAAGTGATCTCCAATGACTGTTGTTTGTAGAGGTTGACTTCAAATTATCCCCATCGTTGTTGATTATTTTAAAATGCTAGATTGATCTAACTTTTCAATTATTTCTGTGTTTATAAGATTTAGATCTCTAGTGTAGTTAATATAATTTTAATCAAAATTTTTCAACTTTATTAAATTCATAATATTATGAATGTGTTCAATAGTAATATGCATTTATCATTACTCTTTTGTGAGGATTTAAAAATTATCGGAATAAACTTCATATCATAAAATCACTCTCGCTACATCAATTATGATAATTTTGAACAACATAAGCAAAAAGCCAAAGGTAAGTTTCAATTATCAAAAAAAGATTTTGTTTGGCAGCAACGAATTTAGCTATTTCCAATTATCAAAAGATGAGTTTAATTGACAAAAAAATGACTTGCTGATGAAAAACAAAATCAGTCAACATTTAGTTGAATATCTTCCCATGCTTCGCTCCAGTTTAGCAAATTTGCATTTAAACTGTTCCCACCTTGTAACGATGTCGGGCAGTTCTACACTTGGTTGATTGAGAGGATTTTTACAAGTTATTTTATAATATCCCCAGAGCCTACAACGATTACATTTGTGAACTTTCTCTTTTCTTATTATTATTATTTTCTAGAAAAATCTTTGATTCTTGCCTTCCTCGGTCTTCCTCTTGGCCGCACTGTGTTGGGTACACTAACCTACATCCCTCTGGGTCTTATTATTATTAATTCAATCTCTTGCTTGATCACATCAAAACTCAACATGTTTTTTTTAAGCTTGATAGATTTTTGTTTCCAATCATCACATTTTTTTCTCTCCTGATACTTGGTTGGTGTTCAATATCCCACAATTTGAAAGTAATAATAATATACTCACTCAAATCTGTTGTTACTTCCATTTGTAATCTTAGATCACCCAAATTCTGTAAAATTAAACAAGCTATGTCATATCGATTCGAAATGACTTTGTATACTCACTATTATGAAATCTAAATTCACAAATGAAATGTAACAAGAATGAATTTATAATAATAGTAATGAAACAAATATCATTTAGAAATGATTTTCTAATTTTAATTAAATTTTAAACTTAAAATCCAGCAAAACGTTTAGACAAAAAACTACCAAACTAATGCACAAAATGTGTGAAGATTAACAACAACAGTGAATTTGTAAGAAACAAAACTTAGGTGTCATGTAAATAATCATTTTGGATCGTTTTTGATGTGCAGGAATCATAACATTATTTAATATGAAGTTTGTAAGGAACATAACCTATTAAGTAGGAAACATGGACGAACAATGCTGATTGAAATCTCTACCTTCTTCAATAGCTGCCTTGCCCTCCGTTTCTCACAGCAGCCCGATAATGCCACTTCTTGAAATGAAAAATGGAGCTATGTTGGGATCGTTTTCTTGACACTAACGAAATAAAAATCAGAATGCGAAGGTTTACCTGCTGAAACCACAGCCTTATGCAGTAGCTGGAGCAATGTCCGACTTCTTCTGCTGTACAGGATGACCGAGGCCGACTTCTTCTACATGTCCGACGCCTTCTGCTGTAAATGAGGACCGAAGAGCAAGGTTATCGCATAGTTTTGGTGTCAATCGAGAAGTAGCCTTCCCGCGCGATTCTTACCAGAGATTGAGACGGAGAGGAGTCTCCGTGACGAGAAAATATTACTTCCGGAGTCCGCAGTGCGACGGACGGCGACGACTCTTAGCCCGACCCGGCCCGGGAGAAGAAAAACTAGATGGCGTCCTTAGAGCTTTCTCCGCTAACTCAGCTCCCGCTCTCGATCGACGGCCGGAGCGGGAGACCAGTGATTTAGCAAATCTTGCGAATAACTTCCATTGAGATATTATAGGGTATCGTATTTACTGTATTCCGACTTTAATGAATTTATGATTTTCTCGTTCTTCGCGTTTGTAAATATTTTAGAACATTTGAGTTCTTTAAATAAACAGGATATATTTTAATAATTTTTGGAGATATTTATATATGCATTTCTGTCGCATCAGATGGCATATTTTCAAATTTTTGAACTGATTAGCCTTGTGAAATATTTAGTATATCACACGGTAGGATGTTTGGTCATGTTTCAAGATGAATTCTGTGACCTGATTAGGGATGATAGTATATTCAATTGATGACATTAAAATTTATTTGTATATTGATTTTTAGTTATTTGTTTGTATTTATCTTTCAGTCTCTTAGAAGAATTGCATTTTGCATTTTTAAATACTTCGTCCCTCTTTGGATACAAAATGCTGCATGGCTTATGAATCAATTGAAGGCTCATTGCTTGGTTTTATAGATTTTTTATCTCAAACTCTAAAGTAGCATTTAGTAATTTTTTCCAGCTTCTTTGGCTTTGGAGGAAATATGTTCATTATAATCCATTAGGAATAATTTGGGTGGTTGATTTTTTAGTGTTATTTTGCATCAGATTCTCTTGAGTACTGACGATTTTAATTTTTTTAGTTTTTTTTAGGTAGTTGATTATGTTCATTACATTCCAGTGGAAGCAATTTGGTGGTTGTTTGGATGATTTAGAGATTTTTGCTCTCTGCATCTCTAAGAGATGATTTTCTCAATATTTTTACAGTTTATTTTACTTGGATGGAGAGAATAAGGTAATTACATTCCATTAGAAGCAATTTTGTGGCTATTTTTTCCAGTTTCTTTGGTCTGGTTGTTCAGATTATGTTCATTATATTCCATTGAAAATAATTTGGAGGGATGTTTGGATGATTTAGAATTTCTCTCTCTCTTTTGGATGGTCATGAGAACTGAGCATTTTTTTCTTTTCTTTGCTTTGTTGAAATATGTTCATTACAATCCAGGAAAAATTTGGAGGATGTTTGGTTAGTTTTTTTAGTGTTATTTTTTCATATGTCTTCTGTACTCTCTTGAGAGTACGATGATTTGATCATTTTTTTTCTCTTTGGTTGTTGATTATGTTCATTACATTCAGTAGAAGCAATTTGGTGCTTTGGATGGTTTAGAAATTTTGTATCTTCCTCTTCATAGTACAAATAATAATTTCTCAATATTTTAATGCTTTATTTTACCTATAAGAGAGAATATGGTCATTACATTCCATTAAAAGCAATTTTGTGGCTATTTTTTTCAGTTTCTTTGGCCTGGTTGTTGAGATTATGTTCATTACATTCTATTGGAAGCAATTTGGAGGGATGTTTGGATGACTTTTGGAAGATTTTTGTATATGTACTCTCATGAAAGTACATAGTATTTTGGTCATTTTTTCTAGTTTCTTTGGCCTGTTCGGTGAAAATATGTTCATTACAATACATTAGGAATAATTTGGAGGCTGTTTGGTTGATTTTTTAGTGTTATTTTGCATCTATACTCTCTGTACTCTCTTGAGAGTACAGACAATTTTGGCCATTTTTTTCCAGTTTTTTTGGCCTGTTTGGAAGAAATATGTTCATTACATTACATTAGAAGCAATTTGGAGGGATGTTTGGATGATTTATGGGAGATTCTACATCTGTCTTACTCTATGATGAGAGCATTTTCATTTTTTCCTATTTCTTTTGGCTATTTGGAGGAAATATGTTCATTACAATCCATCAGGAAAAATTTGGAGGCTGTTTGATTGATTTTTTAGTGTTATTTTGCATCTGTACTCTCTATACTTTCTTGAGAATATAGATGATTTTTGTGCTTCTTTTCGGCGATTATTCATTATATTCATTTACATTCCAGTGGAAGCAATTTGGTGGTTTGTTTGGATAGTTTTATGAGATTTTTTTTGCATCTATACTCTCATGAGTACTGAGCATTTTGGTCATTTTCATGTTTCTTTGCTTTGGAGGAAATATGTTCATTACAATCCATCGAATATTTGGAGTGATTGGTTGATTTTTTTAGTGTTATTTCGTCACTCTGTACTCTCTTGAGAGTACAAATAATTTTGACCAATTTTTTTCAGTTTATTTGGTTTGTTTGGAGAAAATATGTTCATTACATTCCATTGGAAGCATTTGGAGGATGTTTGGATGATTTATGGGGATTTTTTACTCTCTATCTCTCATAACGGCAATTTTGGTCATTTTTTTTATTTTCGTCTGCTTGGAGGAAATATGTTCATCGCAATCCATCGTAAACAATTGGAGTTTTAAGATTATTTTGCATATCTCTTTTGGTGATATTTTGTATTGCATTCTCGTAATTTTTTATTCCAATTTCTTTGCTTGGAGGAAATATGTTCATCAATTGAAAACAATTTGGAGGTTGATTGGTTATTTCTTATGGGTGATTTGCATCTGTACTCTCATTAACTGACTTTTCATTTTGAAGTTTACCATGTCTGGGAGCAAGCCTACTATCAATAGAACGGTGTTCGATAATATTGCAGCACGATTTATTGATGAAGTCATTGACATTTTAAAGAGGCTTCATCTGCATCAATTCATTAGACTCCATGGAATTTAGAAGACTCAATACCATTACCTCAATCCTACCTCGGGAGAGAAGCAAGCTTTCTTCTGGTGGGCGGCATTCCTTTCACCCTCGACAAAGTTACGAATTATAGGGATGCCAAACAGGGGGAGAAGGACTTATGTAAACTCACATGCCAGCTCGCCTGGACTATAAGACTATGACCTGTGGCACAATTTATGTAGTTGTACATACATTTTCTGCTGTCAAATCTTTTTTTTGTATATCACAACTATAGGGTGGCATCAGAATTGATTCACGATGACATAGATAAATTCTGAATACAAGGTCATTTGGCCTTCCTAGTTTCACACAATTTGATGATATTACATCAAAGATTCATACCCGTAAGACACCGTATACGAGTGGCTTACTTTTTTATGGTATGTTCTATATCTTCGATTATGTATTATTTGATGCATTGAAATTCACTTATATAAATATTAATTTTAGATCTGGGCCGCTGAGCACATAAGCATCATGAGGCCGCCATCTCCATTTGCAAAGCCATGTATGCTGCGATGGCCGAAAATAAAGTTTCCAGATGAAGCCTTCACTGGTTTAGGATGACACCAGGTGACATAAAATAATATCACTTAGTTCATAAAAGAATGTATTTATTTATACTGTAGTCATCATAATTTCTTATCGGTTGAATACGTGACCGCTTTTCATTCGAGGACATATCGTAAGAGGAGACCCGCTGAATCATTTTTTCAACATGCAATACATGTCGAGCCCGATAGCAATCCCATTCTAAGTCCATCGAGCACTCAATCTCCATATGTCTCCTCAATATTCTCCCCATCCAGCTTATCTAAGATGCCCTCTACTACTACCCCCATGTAAGGCTGGTGGAGAGGATACTTGTAGTTTTGGACTTGAAAGATATAATATCTACTTTTCAAGCAACAATGATGAGAGAATGGATGTGATTGATTTCATGTTACCGTTATCGAGGAGGTTCTTGGGCAAGGGGTCTTACCATCCTTATTATGGGGGAAGCTCCTGTGGAGGTCACCATAGGGGGAACTCTTGAGGAGACAGTCACATGGGCAGCACCTACAGAGGCTACCAGAGGAGCTTCCCCTGTGGAGGCTAACGCAGGGGACTCTCCTGTGGAGGCAACTACAGCTGTTGCCCCTGTGGATACTTCCACTTGGGAAGCCCATGAGGTAGCCTCCACTAGGGAAGCCCCTGAGTCCACCATGGGGAAGCTATCAGGAGGCCTCCACGCACATGAAGATACCCAAGCCTTTAATCGACAAAGATTGAGTGTGAAAGCTCAGATAAGAAAGAGGAAAGTCGTTTGTTCCCCTTCACACACACTGAAGTCACGAGCAAGAATGTGATGATACCTCCACTCAAGATGAGTCGCCAGAGGTATTAAGTTACTTTCTTTTAAATTTGAGATAATAAATAGATTTCCCTAAATTTTTTTATAGTTCGCAAAGATGAGACAATAAAGGTCGATGACCCACGACTACTATCGCTGGAGGAGCATCACGGAGGTATGCATCATCTCAGATCGATCCTTAATTCATAGTGAATATATCTTCATCACTAACTTTCGCCGTTAGTAATTTTGTTACAGCTAGCAGAGGCACATCATTTTGTTGACTTCTCATTCGTGAGTCGCTACGCCGATGCTCCATCTTATCGACACTTCGCGTCTGCATTCAAGGACAAGTAAGTCAATCTTCAATCAACTCCTTCATACATAAAATAAGCTATTCGCTTAATTAAGCTCGCTTTAAAATATTTCACTCACTGCGATACAAGATTCGGCTAGGAATATCATTATTGCACGAGGGCAGATCGATGAGTTGCTGACAGATCAGTATCTCTCAGATGCACATGTCGATGCCTTCACCTTCTTACTGGCCGAGGAGTACTCGCTCTGTCCGGGGCTGTATGTCCCCTATTTGTACATCTCATGCTTGCACTGGGTAAGTTACCCCATAGATATATAGTGTATTACGATTCAATCCTTATTTGTAAAGATGAAAACTACAATTTATAAACGTTCTCTTCTTTTCTTACAAAGCTATTGAAAATATGGTCTACATAAGGAAAGCAAAATGTTCATCCGTCATGTCAGATAATGGTCGAAGATTCTACTTCCAATTATATATAATTAGCATCGACACTCAGTTAAGCTGTGGATTGATATTTTTATGACTCATTACCAAAACTAACCCATAAGACTATTCTTCATGAGATTGTAACAGTTATTTCCAATTTGATTTTCGTAAATTATTTTTTTTACCCTCTTATTGACTATACTTCTTGTTTTTCAGATCAAATTACTTGTTAAAGATGCTGGCTAGTCTTTTGTGAGCTATCCCATAAAATGGCCAATCGAAATGGTGAGTGGGCTGTTAGTCCAAGATAACAGTTGACCGCAGATTGTCAAGTATATGAAGGCGAATTAGAAATCCCCACTTAACTGGGTCGACCACCAAGATTGCTAAGATGAATTGCTTTAGTCCGAGTTCACTTACGATCTTTGTTTGGGAATGAAAAAGCAAAGCTAAGAACTCCACATTTAAAGTTTGATAAGTAAGAAATAATTGTACGGTATTTCTTTTATTTTTTTTTCAATATCCTCGCGCTTGGATCTTTTATTATTAGCAGAGAACACCTACAACAATTTGGTTGACGCTGTAATGCTTTACTGAGATGTGTTTCATCTGTACTCTCTGTACTCTCCTAGGAGTATACAGAGTATTTCATCTATTTTTCTTCAATTTTTCTTGACAGTTTTGGATAAATTATTATTAGCAGAGAAAATCAACAACAACTGTCAGTTGCCGCTTCATCGAGATGTGTTTCCTGTACTCTCTGTCGCTTATGCTATCTATACTCTATACTCTCTGTTATTTGAACTCTCTCTCTGTACTCTCTCAGACCTTCGCATTTCATGTACTCTTTATACTCTCTATTCCATTGCAGGTAGTTTGAAGGCTGACTATAAAAATATTTGAGGTGTTATGTAGCTTAACTATTTGTATTCTCCTCATAGTACAGATTATTTGCTTATTTTAGCCCATTTCCACTTTTGTTTTGTAGGACGGAGAGGAATTGTTCACTATAATCTTAAAGCAAGTTGGATGCTCCTAGGTTACTTTTTTATGAGTTTTTTGAGCGCTTTGCATGTGAAACCATACTCTCACTCTCCTGGACTCTCAATACTTTCTGTACCCTTTGTACTTTTTGTACTCTTTATACTCTCTATTCCATTGCAGGTAGTTTGAAGGCTGACTATAAGAATATTTGAAGTGTTATGTAACTTAACTCTTTGTATTCTCCTCATAGTACAGATTATTTGCTTATTTTTTCCCATTTCCACTTTTGCTTTGTAGGACGAAGAGGAATTGTTCACTATAACCTTAAAGTTGGATGCTGGTTATTTTTTATGAGTTTTCCGAAAGGCTTTGCATGTGAACCCTCTCTATACTGACTCTACACTCTCTCAGATTTCTCAGACTCTCAGACTCAGACTCTCCTGACTCTCAGATTCTTTCAGATTCTCAGACTTTTGTACTCTTTATACTCTCTATTCCATTGCAGGTAGTTTGAAGACTGACTATAAGAATATTTGAGAAGTTTTGTAGCTTAACTCTTTGTATTCTCCTTATAGTACAGATTATTTGCTTATTTTTTCTCATTTCCACTTTTGCTTTGTAGGACGAAGAGGAATTGTTCATTATAACCTTAAAGCAATTTGGATGCTCCTGGGTTACTTTTTTATGAGTTTTCTAAGCAGTTTTGCATGTGAACCCTCTCTATACTCTCAGACTGTCTCAGATCCTCAGACTCTATACCCTCTCAGACTCTCTCAGACTCTATACTCCCTATACTCTTCTCTAGACTCTCTAGACTCTATGTACTCTTCTACTCATGGGTAGTTGATATAATATTGTTTACGATTCTATGATGATTTATTTACTTGTTTGGAGAAAATAAGCTTAATTTTGATATTCAAATTATATCATATTTTAAATTCAGATCAACTGAAAAAGTGAAGTTAAAACTTATATTATCTAAAATTTATGTTATATTCACCAATTCGCCTCTCAACTGAAAGTATGCAGGAGAAGCAAAATATGAACTACTTATCATGTGAACGTAATATAAGTGGGTACGATTATTAAACTTAACTCTTTAATAAAGGAAATTATGATCTTTAAAAATATGGTAGAATTTTGTGAATGCATAAAATTACTTTCTACCAGTCGAAAATCATGCTTCTTAAAACCTACTTTCTACTGAAACATGTGCATATAATAGACAAATAAACTGTCGATGATGCGGCTTATCAACGTCTTATTCAGAAATTTAAATTTTGAAGGCAGTGTGGAGCAAATTCTATATTTTAAGATGAGGAATTTTTTCAAATAATGGAATAATTGAAAGTATCATCTGAATTAAATTAATATTATTTATAAATTTATAAATAATTACTAAACTAATATCATCAGTACTAATATCATCTTCATCACATAATTTTTTTTCTTTGGCTTCTACTAAACTTGTTGATATGAACGCATCGCTTATCAAAATTGTAATACATACAATAAAATCATTTCATAAAATGTAGAGTATTTTATAGAGTATATATCAAACTATGTAATGCTCGAATGAAAATCACCACTGTAAGCAAGGTAGACTTATCAATCAGGAACTGCAATTTGGTAAAATATGAGAAATTTTATTGTCACATTCTAAGAATTACAAAGTCCTTAATAGAGGGTAAACTCTATGCACTGCTGCTTTAAGAGCAACAAATAACGTAATGAGGAAAAAATGAAAAAATAATAACCCATATTAAAGTCTATTTGGACCTTCCTGGTTTCAAGAAAGTTATGTACCGTCTCTACTCTTTGTACTCTCTGTACTCTCCTGCGAGTACAAAGCATTTTGGGCATTTTTTTCCACTTTTTTTGCCCTGTTTGGAGGATGTAAGTTCTTGGGCTGAAGAGTACTGATTCATCTAGTAAACTGTACTCCATAATGAACAGTAGAAGCAGAATCACTGAGAAATTACTAAACAATACAATAAACTCAAATGTGAGATAAACTAAGTGTATTCGAACAAATATTTGATTATGACATAGACTGAGTTTTTTCAAAAAATTGACCAATATTAATAAACCCTAAATAAAAACTAAACTATGAGATTATTATGTCAGTAACCATTAAGTTGAAGATGCTTTGAAATATTGACTTGAATAGAATATGAGTATATATAGTGCATTGATTAGTAAATCTTGGTCATCAAATATCATAGTAAATTAATTCATTTTAAGATAAATAGATAAATTTTATAATAATAAGACGCTTTAAGAATAAAGATGCTCACAAGAAGAAAGTCATTCTAACGAAGAAATGATTGCATACACGTAAGAAAGTCATCATAATGTCAGAACTCGAGGCTTCCTAACAATCCCGAAAGTAGACGGTTGCGTGTTAAGTAAAGAAAGTCACCTTAGAGACTTTAAAGCATTGCATAAATGATTGCACAGTCGAAGCACATTCCTTTTATGCCATAAGACCTTATCCCCTCTATTTGACATCCCTATTATCACCTAACTTCATCGGGTGAAAGGAATGACCGCCACCCGAAAGAAAGCTCGCTTCTATGTCCCAATGATGGGATTGAGGTAATAACAATTGAGTCTTGCTAAATTGAGTAATGAATGATTTGAAGTCTCTATAGAATGTCAATGACTTCATTACTAAAGAGTTCTGCAGTATTATCAAACATCGTTAGAGCGGTTGTAGGACTGCATCTCCAAGTTATCCTTTTTCGAGACATGGTAAACTTCAAAATGAAAAGTCAGTAAATGACAATACAGATGCAAATCAATCATAAAAACCAACCAAGTCACCCTACAAAATTGCTACTAATGGATTGTAATGAACATATTTCTAACAAACAGGCCAAATAAACTACAAAAATATTGGAAAATCATCTCAGATTTCATGAGTACAGAGCAGATGCAAAATCCCTAAATCATCCAAACAAATGCCAAATTACTTCCAAATGTAATGTAGAACCTAATCTCAACAACCGTGCCAAAGAAACTGGAAAAATAATAAAATTATCTCAGACTCATGAGTCAGAGTACGATGCAAGAAAACACTAACAAATCAACCAAACAGCCTCCAAATTGTGCCTAATGAATATATTTTCTCCAAACAGGCCAAAAAAATAGGAAAAAAATGACCAAAATGCTCTCTACTCTCAGGAGAGTACAGAGAGTACAGAGAGTACAAATATAATAAAAATAATCTCAACAACCAGTCCGAAGAAACTGGAGAAAATGTTCAAATCATCTCAGATCTCAAGAGTACAGATGCAAAATAACTAAAAAAAACAACCAAACATTCTCTAAATTGTTGATGGATTGTAAACATATTTCCTCCAAACAAAGCCAAAGAAATTTATTTCTAATGGAATGTAATGATCACATTCTCCATTCGCAAAATAAATCAGTAAAATATTTAGAAAATCATTTGTTTCTCGAGAGTGAGAGTACAAATACAAAAAATCTCTCAAAACAAGCAAAGTCCTCTCAAAGAACTCCGGACAGAGAAATATACACTAAATAAAAGAATTTCAAGGAATAACACTAACAAACCAGAAAAACTCAGACGATATACAAGAGAAAAATTACCGATGAATTTTTATTTAATACATCCTCAGTTATTTCCTCAAGGCCATAACTTCCAAATTCGTTCTCCATCTTCATGGTTCTTTCGTAAAAAATAAATGAGATTTTCTCTTTCTCTCTGTGAGCTCGGTTTGCAAAAAAAAAAATACACCCCTAAACCCTAAATTTAGATATAAATTTTTCTTTTAAATTCCTCCCGCGCATTCCAACGATGCATCTTCTCCCGTTGTTGAACGAGGTTGGGCCGCCAGATAAACGACGTTGTCGCCTCATCCGCACAACGCCGTTAAGCGCTAAAACGGAAAAAATTACCTGACACGACGTAAGATGTACGCGACTGATGTAATATTTTCTCCTCCGTGACGGGGTGAACTTAAATCATGGCAGAGGCCTATTTTTGTGCTTAAAGATGTAAAAATATGTATTTTGGGTGCTATATATATAAATCTCCTTAAAAAAAAAAAAAGTGTTTTGTATGGATAAACTTTCATATTTGAGTATTGCTACTTATTTTCTTTAAAAATTATATATATTTTTTAAATTATAAAGTGAGATATGTTTTATTTTAGGTAATTAATAAATAAAAGAAGGCATAATATTCTCTTATTTAAAAAAAAATGTCTTTGTTATACAAATAAAAAGAATGTTAATTAATAATGGGATTTCCATGTAATTAATAATGTGTTTTTATTAAATAGATGAACTGTATGGCGTAAACTTTCATATTTGAGTATTGCTACATATTTTCTATAAAAAAATATATTTGTTATATAAATAAAAAGAATGCTAATTTAATTATTTGTTTTTTTTTTCTAGAAATGAAGCTTTTCCACCTTTTGCATTGAATAAAATTTTAAATAATATTAATATTTTAAATTAAGGTGATCAGACAACAATTATTAAACTTATTTCTATTTTTAAAATATATAATTACAGTAAATTTTTTAAAGAAGTGATCATAGCAAAATTTGACCTTTTTATTCTTCATGAAGTGATAAAGGATTCAAGATCAAATCATTTAAACTTTGTCTTCATGTCTTTCATTTCTTGTTAGTGTTTTCCTTCTCAATTCATTTGTACTCCTTGAGAACTTAAAAGTTTATTCAAACTCCCAAATAATAATTATTTTACAATTACTAATCTGAGTTGTAAGAAATTTCTATTGTTTACATTTTCTAATAGAGTTTATAAGAAAAGATTAAACATTTTGATGATTTGGGAGAAAAGATTAAACTTTTTGATAAAATAATACAAATGCTCAAAGATTATTATCACATATCTCTTAGCATAAGAGATTTTAAAGAACCTAACTCATACATTCAAACCCCTCAATTAGATATGTATAAGGGTGCCACTAATCTTTTCAACTATTTAGATGCTTTAAAGTGATATCTTATTGTAAGATATCTCAAATGCTATTTAATATAGAGTTTTCATTATGATCTCAAGAATTTTGTCGACATATGATGTAATAATATAGTGTTGATTCATATTTATTCATTAAAAGATTTATATGCATATTTTTTCTCAAAACTCTACTTTATGAAGATCTTTTAGTCATTAATCTACATCGATTCGGAGTAAGAAAGCCTCCAAGAATATGTTGCTACTTTAATTGCGTGTTATATGAGATGACAAATTTGAACCCTTTCATTGTGAAGTATTCTTCGACCCTTATACTTTATCAACATCCTTTCATCACCAAAAATTATCTTACATCAATAACTAACAGATGCAGATAAATTTTCTCGATTTTCAAAAAAGAAAAATAAAATAAATTTAACTATTATTTTATTACTTTTAAGAAAATTTATAGAAAACGTTATTTTTGGTAATCGAGTATTAGAATGCTGATGGTTATCAAAAAATTGTTGTTTGAATTTTAAAAAAAGAAAAATATTCAGTAACGCACAATCACTTTTCAAAAAAATTACTTTTACATAACAAATTTACAATCAACTTTTTAAAAATACAACTACTTGAAACAGACTCTAAGATGCTACACTATATACCAAATAACATTAATATCATAATTACTTCACTAAGATATCAACTAAATATTCTTCTATCAAGTAAAGAAATATCCAAAATTCTTACACTAGCATGACCTTGAGGACACAACCAAATTGAAAGACAATCAATTTAGAGGGGTGGTGAATGTTTGAAAATAGTTAAGAGAAAATGATTGATGAGAGGGTTTAACTCCTAACTAATTAATAAGAGAATGAACATTGAGGGATATTATTTAGAGTGTAGAGAATAGGTGTTGAAAATTTTAATTATATATTTGACAAATATTATTTTGTAATCAACTATGGCATAAAAAATATAATATTTTGAAAAATAAAATTATTATTTCATTATGGAATCACTAATAAAAATAAAATTTTTAAAAACTATATATATATTTCTAGAGATCTTTCCATAATCAATATATTAGGATCAAAAAGTGTTTATTTTAATATTCATATAGATTCTTAAAAAAAATAAGCCCTTTGGGAATAATTATATCACAAGAATATTTAACTTTTAAGAAAAATCTAGATTAAAATAGCATATAATATTTTTATAATTTTAAAATTTTGATTAAATACATACATATTTTATACTTGTGACTCATTCATATATGTATGTACTTAGTTATAATTTTAGTTTCTCTAAAGAAAGAGATTGGTTTGTTCAATTGAGAAGATGTTTAGTTTTTTTTTTTTTTTTTTTTTTTTAAATAGGCTAATTGAATTTTCTTCAACTGAGCAAAATCTCATATTTTTTTTCTTAAACACAAACTTAGTTCAATGTAGGATTTGGGTGCAACTATAATTCAATGAGCATGAAAATGTTTACAAATAAATTCATTTTAAGGATGGTCGTTAGCTCGAGCTTAAATCAATTGGGGCTCACTTCGACTTGGATGAGAGAAACTAAGTTAGGTGACCTTAAACTTATTGGTTTTGTTCAATCTAGTTTATTAGAACCATTTGAGTGAGCCTCACTATGGTTAAGGTCGACCCATAACTTGTCTAACCACTTCGGCTAAGCGATTATGGTCCAAATATATGGTCAATTAAGACTGATTAAGTTTGCTTAAGCTCAAATCATTTAATTTAGATTGCATCAATTTTGCAATAAGATTATAAATGCTATTCCCTTCCATTTTCTCAAGTTATGAATAGTTCAATCATCAATATCTCAATCAAATCATTCTTTATATTCTTTCTTCAAAGAAACAACTGAAAAAAGATAATGTAAGTGTGTGTGTAAAGAGACTTGAAGACAAGAAAAATATGATGGAATCATCTAATCAAAGTTTGCATCAACATCTCACATCTACTTTCCAATGAATCAGCTTAAATATTTGGCAAACAAGGATTTAGCAATTGAAAGGGTATCACCTTCAGCTTGAACTGGGTATAGCTCTGACCTTCTTGCCATTTGTTGGAATAAGAAATCCAATTTCTCCTCCATTTCTCCAAAGGAAAATCTTCATTATTGTTCAAGCTTTGTAATAGGTAGCTGAAATATGTTGAGGCTCTTGGTAGATAGTAGCTCTTAAGAAGCCCACTCCAGAATTTATTAGCTTAAAATGAAAAAAAAAAATAATAATTACCAAAACATTTTCCAGTATGCATTATATAATACAGTTTCTTCAAAAGTCATTATGGACTTACCATAATCATGGAGTTGACTCTGATTGGTCTCTGTGCTATCAAACCACATAGTAATTTGTGTTCTGGCATTCCATTCATACTGAAAAGGTGAAAAAAAAAGGTATAACCTAGCTTAGATGCATTTAGGAATGTAGTGTATTATAATATAAAATGATTGTAATATAAAAGAATGTAGTGTATTTGGATTACTTTAGATTGTTTAAAAAATCTATATATACATGAGTTTGTTTTTTTTGTTTGATAGAATGAATGTAATGAAAGATTTCTTCTACTGGATGAGTCCAAGTTCCAGCATGGAGGCAATCCTTACTTTACACTAATCAATGTACTTCAAATTCACCCAAATTAGGCAAATTCTAAATATACCACAAATCACCCTTTCAAAGCATTTCAAATACACTACAAATTATTTGTATATTTATTTTACAGCAGCCCAAACACTCCAAAGTATTAAAAGCCCTGTATGCACTTTACACTCCAAACTCACCCAACCAAACAACCCCTTACTAATCAGAGAAACAAAATCAGAACCCACCTGTCTCTTCTCATTTTCATTTACTGCTAATTTCTTGGCACTTTCAAGCCAAGTTCCAAGTAAGAAATTGTCATCAGAAGCCAGAAGAGTGTCAATGTCCTCGACGAGCTCCGTAAACTTCTGAATTTGCAGAATCAGTTCACCAGCATCATTTCGGTGATAGGCATCAATGGCATCCAGATAAACCTGGTTTGAAAATTTGGCAAGCACTTGTCTCGTCAGGTCGACGAGGTCGTATCTGGGTAGAATAATGTTCAGTTAGAACTCATCTTAAGTTTCTTTCCATATTTCTATTTCCCCCTCCCCCATGCCTTATAGGTTCAATGAATAAAAATAAGAGCAAGTACATAAGCAGCCCATGTTAAACATGTTTGTGTGTGCAGGTATGTTGTTTAGGTGTGTCTATACGTTTGCCATGTGCATGTAAAAACTTAGGGATTGTTTGAGATCAATTTTGTTTTTATTTTTATGTTATTTTTAAAAATATGTTTGCTTAATGTATTTCTTAAATATTTTTATTTATTAATTTTAAAATAAATAATATTATTTCTAAAAATACTCAAAATAACTTTTTAGATATTTTGAATGTTTTCAAAAATAATTATTACCATCAAATGTATTTTATTTTGAAATAAAATATAAATAAAATAAAATATAAAATATAAAATAAATAAAAAACAAAAGTGATCCTGAACAGCCAGTAACCACAAGTTATTTAATCACCAGTTATATACCCAATAACAGTATAATATGAAAAAGATGGGTATATGTTTGGGAGCTGTGTACCTGAATGTGAGACTATCTGTAAAATTGCTCCCTGCAACAATAAATAGTTCCAAAGCCTTTATCACCTCTTTAGTTGAATACCATAGATGTGGTTCTTGAGAATTAGATTTGGCCTCCATGAAGGAGAATCTGCTGTTCTTATTTTTTTGAGATACGTAAAACTTGGCTATTCTCTTGACTTGGACTGAAATCTGGAAATTGAACTATAAAATCTCTGTTATGATCCTGCATCAGAGACAGTAAGAAGATGAACACAAAGTGAACAAAAGTTAAGATCTTAATGAACTAAATGTAATGATTCAGCAAATAAATTAACTATCAGAAGTATCAGTGCTTGATATATGATAGCCTAATGGTGCCCATAGAGCCATTCATCATCATCATTATCATCATCATATCATCATTATCCCACCAGCATCAAATTAGATTAGACATAATGCTTTCAATAATGTTAGTCCATTCTTTATTTGTTATAAGCTTTTAAGCCATTTCCTTAGAGCTTGTTTGGGATCAATTTTATTTTGTGTATTTTTATTTTTATGCTATTTTTAAATATATGTTTAGTGTGTTTTTTAAGTATTTTTATTTATGTTTTAAAAACAAATAACATTATTTTTTAAAAACAATCAAAATAGCTTCTAGATGTTTGAGTGTTTTTAAAAAATAATTATTATCATCAAATATATTTTATGTTTAAATAAAACATAAACAAAATAAAATAAAAATATATAACAAAAACAAAAAAATAAAACTGATCCCAAACACCTCCTTAGGTTAGGACTTCTTGAAACCACCAAGATCTGTAAAATGAAGGCCCGGGATTTTAATCCTTGCAAAAAAGGAATTGTTCAAGCCAATCTATTCCTATGACTAACTCTTGCATCCTCTTTTAGACTTAGCTGTTGAATGAAATTAGTGAATTGTTGTCCTAGATAGATGCCAACTGAATCCAAGAATGGCGAGTGTTATCATTCTAGCTTTAGAAGCTATATGTCAGACAATCGGATCTCTTCTCAGTAAAATTCCTTACCTGTCTTCTTATTTCGGCTTTGTTAGAAAAGCCAAATTTTCATTAACAAACAAATTAACAAAAAATATGTAATGATTTGTGACAAGGATCTTGGGGGTCCAAAAGAGTGACAAAGGATCATAGAGGAATTTGAGGTGCAGGTTTAAAAAGAGAATAACCTGAAATAAGGGAGATCAGAGTGTAAGAGAGCTGGCGGTTTTCTGGTGGATGGAAAAGGATGATGATGGCGGGTTGGAAGAGAGAAGTGCTGGGGCAATCCACCACCTAAATGTTGTATTGGCCATTCGACCATCCACCATAATTATCATCTGAAAGCCATGGTTGTATAATTTTATCATGGCTCTGTTGAATATAGCATCACTTTTCTGCAACTATCATTCAACGTTTTGATTATTCCAGCATTTTTTTTTGGATCGATGAGAAAGTCCGTGAGGTTTGAGTTTACTATTATGTAGGTGAGGATCAAATCCAAAGCTCAATCAATAATATTAGAAGCCCTTACAAACAGGATGAGTTGCTACCCATACATGAAGATCATTATTAATTGTCAAAATTTCCTTACAATTGGTCTATCCTCCAAAGCCTCCAGCAGATCTCCAATCATCCGTGCAACCCATTTTTGATATAAAAAAATAATCATTCAAAATTCCCCCCCAACTTCCTCCAAATTCTCCATCATATCTTCCAAACAAATTAAAAATTCTGAACTCATATCTTTTGTTGAATCTCAAATTGTCTGTGGCCTCACACCCCCAAACAAGAAACTATGAAAGGAATGTAGAAAAGAACACGTAGAGAGAAAATAACGAGAAAAGAAAGAAAGAGCGCACAAGAAATAAGCGCCTTAAAGCTTGCATTAGAAAGAGATTCTTGAAACTGTGGGAGTCACATAGATCTATTCATGTGATTATAATAAGTCCTTATTAACTGAACTTTAAACTATATATTCTTGAAATATTCTTGATAAACCACAACCACTATCTTGAACCCAGTTGAAGATGATGATTTTTGTTCCAGACCCAGTCCAAGGGCAATTTGGCTTATGCGCCTTACTAACTGATTCAATACTACACAGGTATGTTATTTTATCCTCCCTTTATCCACTAAACCCGAACTCACAATTTTCTATAAATATTGTTCATTGTTTATATTGTTTTGTTTACCTCTGAACTTCCTACAACCCCTCAAGTAGACTACCAACTATCCATTGAGGTTTATCTCCAAATCAAAATTCAAAGTTCTATTTTCCTCTACTATTTGAGTATAAAATTTGATTTCACACCTAATCTATGTACTCTAAAGTTCCTAAATACCTATATCTTATCCTCTCTTTATACAATCCCATGCTTGAAACAGAAGACTTAAAAATTGAACCACTACTCCATTTTACTCATCATGTTAGAAATGGCACCAAAATCATCCAATTCTAATGTTCAAAAGAGCCCCAAATCAATCTGACCAATTTGGAATGACAATAACAACAACAAATAATAACAAAAAATAAGCTTTTATTCACTACGTACATGAATCCTTCTTCTCTATTGTGTCCTATTAATCGTCAAATTTTATTTAATTCTAATAAAAGATCACTTTTTATACAACCTAACCAAGTCTTCTTAGGTCCACCTCTATCTTTACATAAGTCAAATCTAATACATCTACTCTTATAATTGGGGCATCAGATGGCCAACGTTTTATGTGACCAAACCATCTAAGATGACTCTCTCAAATCTTATTTTCCATTGAAGCTACTCCAACCTTTTCACATATATATTCATTTTGCATTTTGTATTTAAGTGTAAAGCCACTCATCTACGTAAGCATCCTCATCTTTGTAACACTTAAACTTAATTTTATACTTCTCTTTTATTGGCCAACATTTTGCTCTATAAATCATTGCAGGTCTTACCATCATCTTATAAAATTTTCCCCTAAGCCTAAGTGGTACTTTTCTATCATAGAATAGGCCAAATGCATTCCTCCACTTCAAACATCCAACTTGAATTCTACTAATAACATTCCCATCTATTTTACCATCATTTTGAACAATCGACCCGAGATATCTAAAATGTTCACTCTTTTTAATTACTTGAGCACCCAATGTCACAACCTCGCTACTAGATCTTTTACAACTAAAATTACACTCTAAATATTTGATTTTAAATCTAGTTAAATGAAATCCTTTATATTCTATGGTGGATCTCCATAACTCAAGTTTCTCTTGAACTTCCTCCCATAGTCTTGTCAACAAAACGAATATCATCAACAAAAAGCATACACCAAGGTGCATCCTCTTATAAATGTCTAGTAAGATCATCCATAACTAAAGAAAAAAGATACGAGCTTAAAGTCAATCCTTGATGTAATTCAATTGAAATAGAAAATACTTGGTCAATCCTCCTAGTGTTTGAACACAAGTAACAGCTCCAGCATATATATCCTTGATGACTTGAATATAAGCAAATATTAACTCCTTTCTCTAGAATTCTCCAAAGCACTTCTCTTGGAACTTCATCATATCCTTTCTCTCAAGTAACAAATATCATATGTAGATCCTCCTTCTTCTCTCTATACTTCTTCATAAACCTCTCAACAAATGTATAGCAACTATAATAGACATACAAAATATGAAACCAAACTGAGTTTGATAAACTTTTGTATCGTAGCATAACCTATGCTAAATTACTCTCTCCCATAATTTTAATGTATGACATATCAACTTAATTCCTCTATAGTTTGCACACTCTTGTGCATCACCTTTATTCTTAAAAATAAGAATCAACAAATTCTTTCTCCACTCATCAGACATCTTTTTAATCTTTAAAATAATATGAAAAAGATTAATAAGACAAAAAATTTCTTGATCTCCTGAGTATTTTACATTTCTATTGGAATATCATCAGGTCCTATTATTTTTCCACAATTCATTTTCTTAAATTGTATAAACAGAACAACTATCTTCAAGATGAATAGCTAATAAAAGATCTAAGAAAAAACAAGAACTAAAATCTAATACTGAATTTAACCAGACCCACGAAACCTAGAATAATAAAGCAACCCCATGAGTTTGCCGCAAGGCTAACTTTAGAATCTGTTTTCATTTCTTGTATCCATTATGATTATTAACTAGACCACTAATCTTGGAACCAGAAACAAACTAAGAAACTTCTTAAATACACCATAACTGAAGGACAAACAGACAGATACTAAACGGTAATACTGTAACATAGATAGACTCATAAGTGCATTTATTCTTCCTGATTTAGATTAAAACAGATGGTTGAAACTGCTGCTTCATTCCAGTTGGTGTTTCCACCGTGAGAACGCCCTTCATAAATCGGATGACAGTTTCCTGCTAAGCTGGGAATACATTCCAGCCAGCTGCATTCTAACAGGGCACAACTAGACAGTTAAATTATTCAATAACTAAAAATCTAACATGAACAAACCAATTAACAAACCGTGAATTTTTGAAGCCTGCATGGTTGTGGAGATTGAACCATAATGGTTTTGCATGTTGATTATTACATAAGGTTTATTTGTATAATGATCCTGTTGATTATGATTTTTCACGTCATTGAGTGTCTTCAAGTAATTGGCATTTTATGAAGAATTTTGGCCATTAGACCATTTGGACAATGATCTCTCATGATTACATGTATCAACAGGGACCAAAGTCCATAAATATAAAGTGCCTCAAAATAATGGTAATTTCCATGCTGATTGATCACTCAAATTATGGGTTTTTGACAAACACACCCATCATTAAGATGAGAGGGCTCTGGAGTGTTTCGATAATAGAGAGCATTGTTAATATTAGTGAACTCTCCAATAATGACATTCTAATAATCATACCCAGCATTAGAATGAGATAACACTAGAGTTGGGAGTTAAAACCCAATTGGATTAATGTCGTCAATCAAGCCAAAGACTTCTTGTAACTTTAGGGAGTTCTCTTTTAATTGTTGGAAAGAGAATGCAAAAAAAAAAAAAAAATGACGCCTGAAGAGGATTTTACATATTGATTACCTGACGTTAATATAAATGGTGACCGCTTGGGTTATGATTTTCAAATGGTTTCACCGAACATTAAAGTGAGAGTTCTCCACTTGATGTCTGATTAACATAGGAATAAGTCTAATTTGTGCTTGTTCAATTCAAAAATTCAAATTAGGGAATAGTTGTTTTAATTTCTAAGTTGGAACCAAGTTCTAGAATTCCTCAATTACAAGGGCTTTGATATGTTGGCATGCAAGCCGAGATAACAAACAGCTGCGCTGGATATATGTATTTTTTAATTGAATGTTGTTCTTCCAATGCCTACGATTTTTAGCAACCATCACGTTACTGAAGTCAACCAAGGAGCCCAACTTGCATCTTTTGATCATTTACGTTCAATAAGAATGGTTTGGGCCTTCAGACAAAAAAGAAGAAGAGGATCAACTAGGTATAGTTGACACCTTATCTTATTTGTTCTAGATAGCTGTAGGACCAACGGCTATGTCAACTCAGATATTGATGCACAGAGAATTAAGTTTGAGCAAATCCCACCTTTTCCTTAATATTTAAACCCATATTTTTATAATTTTAAAACTTTATCAGGATTTACAAGATCTGTCATGGGTGGAAAATGAGGGTCATAAAATAAAAGTCCTTCAACTTTCTAATACTGAAAATTTTCTAAATTGTTTATATTTTTTCATAGTTTTTATATATTTTTGGGTCTTTTATTCTTCTGTTTGAAGGAATTCTATATAATTTTGTAAAATTATTTATATTTTTATAATTTTACAATTTTGGTACTTAAGAAAGATTAAATACAGCATTCCAAACCTCTCAATCTATCTCAATGAACATAAAACAAGGCTAATTAGTGGTGCATAAACAATTCAGTATCAACCACATCAAAAGTGTAAAAATCAAACAACGATGTGAGTCGGCGCATTTTATGAGACAAACAAGACCAATCACTCTTATTTTGGCGTTGAAGAGGTGCAAATTTCACCTCATAATTAGTGGCCTAAGAATGAATGTGACATGAGAATTTGTGTTGCTTATACAATATTATTCACTAATAGATCTCTATCTACCATTGTAACAGTTGTTGGCCTTCATGATAGCAAAACAAAATCACTATAACTTAGGAGAACCATATATTGAGTTGTAAGAGCACATTTTATGCATTCCAAACATTGGATACCACTTATGTGACTGTTCTGGGAGTTTTTGATCGACCTTACATACAACTTCCATTGTTGATGATGATGAGTTGGAAAAAAAGGTCCACACAGTTGATATTTCCAAGTTTTCATTTATATTTCACTTTATCAAATTATATATTAAGTGTTTTTTTGTCTCTTTTATTCAAACATGACATCATATTTATGCTATTATTCATGTTCTTTGATATAGAGTGTTCTTGACATCAGCTCTTAAAATTTCGATAGTATTTTCACATCACCCCTATAAGAAGATCAATGAAAAAACTATCAAGCCAATCAACACACTTCCAAAAACATGTCTAAGGTTGTGCATGAAGCACTGCGACTACAAATAAACCTCCCAGCATGCTTAAGTACATACAAGCAGTGCATGAAACACCCACAATATAACAGAATTCAGCACAAGTCCCCAAAGGTGTGCATGGGTCTTTACCCCCTACTGCACCCTAAAAGCCATATATGAGATGTTTAAATGTACCTACAAAACATCAATATGATAAAAACATAATAATCGGAACCAGAGTCTCCCCACTGTCAGCCAAATGCGTATATGGATGGTTACCTATTAACCGCTGCTATGTGGGAAAGTAAAATGTGAAATTCCCAAACTTTAGCTAACAGGAATGAGGGAAAGTACAAAAAATAATTTAAAATTGTTGCTTCACCAAGGCATACACTGTAAAACTTACTTATAGTGATTCACCATCCCTATAAGTCCTTCGAATTTGAAAATTAAAAATTTAATAATTCTCAGACACATCCCTTTTATAAACAGTCGTTGGATGCTGGCTCACACATCTGAAGGTGTCTATTTGGCATGCATGGCATGAGGTGCTTGTAAATATGGGATAAAAGATCATTGTCTCGTCCACTGACTTTTTGCACTGCAGCTCCACCAGGCACTAACTTTGATACCATCAAGACTGTAACTAGGCTCATTGGGTAGAATCTCAAGCACACTTCACCATCATGTTCTACCATTGAGATTGGTTTTAACATAGTAATGAACTCCATAGTGGTAATTGCTTCTGACTTCATAAGAAAGAGAGAAGTCTTAAATGTTCAGATTTTTATATCATTTTTTCATGAGTAATGTATACCCATATATGCCTCACGAGCCATGCAACCAGGAGACTTCAAGATAGCTTGGGCACAATGCCTATCTCAGAGACAAAGACTTGCCCTACGCCAGACGAGCACATAAAGAGTAAACTTTTGCTGATAGATCGATACTTAGCAGCTCAACTTAGGATCGAAAGCCCGCTCACATGCAGGCAATCATACATCCAAGTGCGAGATAGGCGGACCATCAAATCAAAGTCTAGGAATCCCAACCAAGGGAACTCGCTATCCGACCACGGTAGACTCAGTGCTCATGGGAGTCATTTTTTTATTTTACTCGGCATTAAAAGAGGGACCTTAAGCTAGTAAAAGGGTATTGATTAAGTTTGTTTTTCAGTTCTATTGGGATTTCCATTTCTCCCTATATTGTAGCATCTCCTAGAGGAAGGGAAGACCATTTGTACTCAGTTTTTTTGATATAATGAAATATTTCATACCCTCTACTTCCTCTCTACTCTCCCACAAGCTCAAACCCTACTTCTTAAGTATCTAAGTAGGTACTTCATCCACGGACAAAATCGGATTCAACGAGTATAAAGCATAAAATTCATGGTATATGGTTCCTTTGTCATTAAACATGAATAACTCTTTTAAGGTTCATATTTGATTTTTCACCTAACATTAGTATTAATCTTAATTTCACTATTGAAGATCTTAATACTAGGGCACCTTCATGCCGCTGGCACTATATGTAACTATTTTCCATGATTGGATGTCATCAAGCCCTTTATATTTGATTGAAGTATAACACTGCAACAATACAAATAATGTATCATCCATGCCTAATGATGCTTAAGGAGCTTAATTTAGCTCTCTTCTAAAAATTTTAAAAAGCAGACGAGGTAAGCCATCTAAGGAGAGTTCTCTCTCCTGAGAGTTGATAGAGCTCATCAAGATGTTTGGCACCATCATTATTACCCATCAAATGTCCTATAGATTAGGCAAGAACTTTTAATTATCTTTAGCATTTTCTTTATTTGTTATGGACTACTATATAATTTTGTTAGGGACTTTTTTTATCATGTGTGGGTATTAAATAAGCATACAGGTCATGCTATTTCTATAATTGTATTCTTTTTTAGGCCTAGTTGATAAATGAAATTAGAGAATCCATGTTCTTTCCATCTTTCTTTAATTGAGTCTTGAACTATATTCAACAAACGATAGTCTTCTCCTTCGTAAAAACCCCTTCCTCAACCCTTGATGCCATTCCATAAGTTGTAGCCTATTATGTCCCTCAACTATGATGAATCCAACTTCAGCCCTAACATATAAGAAGGTCACTTGCCCTCTCCCCATCCCACTCTTGATTTCCTATGGAGACCTCAGTGAAATTGGGTGAAGAATTATTTTTCATCTTTATTTTGTTACATTTGGAGTAGCTCCAGTGGTAGATAAGATTAGGGAGAGTCGCCTTAGATGGTTTGGCCACATAAAGCGTCAACCGTCCGATGACCCAATTAGGAGAGTTGATGCATTAGATTTGCCTTATGTTAAGAAAGGTAGAGTAGACCTAAAAGACTTGGTTAAGATGTATAAAAATGATCTTAGTATACTTGAATTAGATGAGAATTTGACACATAATAGGACACAATGGAGCAAGGATTCATGTAGCCGACCCCACCTAGTGGGATTAAGGCTTGTTGTTGTTGTTGTTGTTGTTGTATGAGGTGGGGACTGAAGGTTATGACAAATATGACCAAACAAATACAAAACATGAATATTGAAATTCCATACCAGTTCTCATGTAATCTAACCAGTGCTGATTACCTAAAGTTTTCATCTCAATGCCTCTTCTCACATCTCAAGAAATATAATTGGACCCATGCTAATTTCCACTATTAACCAACAATTTAAACAATCAACGTAGACATCATGAAAAGGATGATCTCCATTTGATGATGATCTCCCTATTCTCCCTCTTGTTTTCTTAACCTGTGATAAATGCTATACAACTCTTGAACATTTCCTAGTTTCTCAATATTAATGGACAGCTACAACAGTAAGTCTAGTGTAGGTTCATGGCATAACATCTTACAATCACGTTTGCAACATATAGTGTTCCGAAATTATTTGTTTTTGCAAAATACTGATTACAATTTATTATTATTATTATTATTATTATTTTTTGCATGACCTTCTGCATATTTTGCTTTTTAAATATTGCTGAATTCTACTGTTTTCTCAACATACATCTGTTTTATAATTGAATTATGTTTTTCAACATCATTTAATGCATGTTAGGGCATGTATTGGATTGAGTAAACCTAGACCATTCTGCATCATGTGAACAAGGTTCTTTTCGTTAAGTTGTCAAACATGCTCATGTTCTACAGATTCATCAAAATACACATTTTAATTGAAGTACAATAAGCATAGAAATTGTTGGCTTCAAATTGGCATTGATGATAAGGCGCTCATATAAGTTTAACAAATAAATATTACGATGTAATAAAGCAAAGTCCTGTAAAGAACCATACAGCAATTCCATCAGTGCAATTGTATATAGTATGGTAAAGAATTTTCCATGCTTCCTCAATATGGTAACTAGCTTGGCCATATCGTCTGAACGAGTAGTTTTTTAGCCACCGCTGAAACAAAATAAAAGCAATAAGACTTCAAATATGAGCACTTAATCAGAAGAAACTTCCACAATCCATATGAGAGCAAAGAATACAGTACAACAACAACAACAACAAGTCTTTATCCCATATGAGAGCAAAGAATACAGTAATAAAAAATAAAGTAGAAATATTGCTACTAATAAAAGTACACTGAAACATTATTTTGGACTGCAAGCAGACCTTCTCCCATCCCCTCAAAAAGCATATTTTACAGAATCCACTGAAAATAATAAAAATAAACATCCTCATTTTTCAATAATTATAAAGTACAATTTACATGATCCTCACATGTAATGCAATGATATTAAGAAAACCTTAGATGACTAATGTTTCCTACCCTCCTTTGAAAGTTACAATTTGGTTTAGAAAATGTTATATGATGGTACCTTTCAGGTACACATTTAGATTCTCACTCTTATGACAAGTGATTATAAAGTAATAAAAGCTAAGATATGAAATATGAAAAGAGCAGAAAGATAGTTCTTAATTATATTCTTTTATTGGCGTGGAAGCGAGAAAGCACATTGGATTCCGAGTGTGGGTGAGGGTAAATGAACTGGTTCAATTTAAACTTGGACAGGACCGGTTCAACTTTCCTAGGAGCTGGTTCATTTATCTTAGATTAGGGTTGATTGTGTGTTGATATAAATAAGCATTTCATTATTTTAGGGTAAAGTTATTGCAGTTTTGAATTAGAGTTGTTTCTAGGGTCTAGGATTAGAACCTCCATATCCTTCAAAATGGGTGGTGTGTTTGTATCTCAATCATTGTTAGTAATTATCTTGTATTTTTCCTTTGCATTTGAATTAATAAGTTCTTGAGTTTTATTTGAATCTTAATTTTATCATCTTATATCTTCTCCTTTCTTAACCTACTCGCCAGCCTAATCCTCCTTGCTGCCCCGCCCCCCTCCTCCTCCTCCTCCTCCTCCTCTCCATCCCACAAAGCTGCCAAACTCTCCAACTCCTTCCCTCTTAGCTGCCAGCCTCCCCTACCAATTCTCCTAGCCATCGGCATACCCCTCTCTCTTCCCCATAATTGTTAGCCTCCACACCTCCCCTTCCACCTTCCTGCTAGAGATCATAAAACAAAGTTTAAATCCCTTCTTTATAGACCTTAATCTACCAACAAATACACATTTTTCCAAACCGAGATCCATTTGTTACTAGCCTATGCCTTAGATCCAGTTAGATCTTTCTTGGATAATCTTTTCTCCAAAATCACAGCCCCACCCTAAAACAGACCAACATCACTCCTATTTTACTACTATTTGGGAGCATCCAACACCTCCCATCCTCGTTACAACCAGTTCCTTTGCCGTAACTGTAGTGTTTTGGCTGAATTATTTAAATCCAACCCTGTTCAAGCCTCCAGCCACGAGTTTCAGCATCAGACAAGCCTGCCCTTCATTTCCAGAATCTTTACAAATTACAGATTGGTTCATTCTTGCTGCAGGGAAGTAAATTTCTGGACTTCTGTAGTAGCCAAAACTGCTGTCCAACACCCTACATTTGAAAACCTACATTCAGCTGACCCTAGAGACTTCTATTCTTCCGTCAAAACAGAATCCAGCAGCTGTTAGAAGTTATTTCCGACGCCAACCAGTAACAATCCAAGTCTTCCACCCCTATTTTTCAGTCTATCCATCATGCCACCAAGGACAAACTTACAAGGGGAATTCCAAACAATGATCTTGGAGGATATGCAGCGGGAGATCCATCGTTTGCAACAAAAACTCACTGATTATATAAGGAGGCAACAAAGGAACACTCATAGCCAGAATGGTGATCTTCAAAAGAAGGAAGAAAGAGAGAATGTGAATCCTCTCCACCAGGAGGATTCTAGTGAAGAAAAATCAATGCCACACAGATTTGACATCGTGTACAAGAGGAAGGATGCAGCTCTAGAGGAGAAGATTGGCCTACTTAAGTTTGAAGGATGGATAGACCCAAATGAGTTTATTGGATAATTGCAAACAGTTGAGAAAGTCTTCGAGTACAAAGACATCCTACAGGACCGAAGTGCGAAGTTGTCAGTCATTAAGCTCAAGGAGAATGCCTCCTTATGATGAGAGAATATGAAGCGTATGCATCAACATAAAGGGAGAGATAAGATCACTACGTGGTCTAAAATAAAAGAGATGCAACACAAATACTTGCAAGCTCACTACAAGCTCACTGTGGCCTAAAACTCATCAAGCTAGATGGTGAGGTAACCTCCATTAATTAGATATGATTAACGACTTTCAATGCATTTACTTAAGGCTTAACATAATTAAGTTTGAGTAGACTAGGCCATATATCATTGTATATTTGATTATTGCTATAATCTTAAATATTAATTTAGGATCCTCTTAAGTAGAGGACTTGTGTTAGATATTCACCCAGTGTTGTTGCATGGATCTAAAATAAATTTAGAATGTCATTTTGTTTACTTGAGGCAAGTAACTATTAAAGATAAATGTACCCTTCATCTACTACTAAAAGTTAAATGCATTAAATCTCAAGTCCCATAAAATAAGCTCAATGGAAATCATCATCTCTTTTATACACAAAGCCAATTTCTCTTCTAGATGTGAATCTAGCATCAAGATTAACTCAAAAGCATCACGGTCAACAAAGATAGCCCTCCCATGTGTTTCCAGTCGATCAAGAAGATTTTTTGGTTGACTAAGAAGTTTTAGGTCAACCAAGTCGATTCACCTCCTTGGTTGTCCTTAACTTAATGGAGGCAATCAACACCTCTACTACATGCAACAACAATAGAAAAAAATCCATCAATGAATTAGTTCCTCATGATCATTCTACTGTTGAAGATGTTGGTGCACCAAATTCATAGTCTAATGATTCTAATTTTAGTATTCCGAGTATCAAATTGCAAGTGAATATAATATGTTAAATTCTATTGGGTTTAAGACCAAATTGGTCCCTCAACTATTTATGAAGAACCAATTTAGTCCCAAACTAAACAGGAGGACCAATTTGGTCCGGCTATTGATCGAGGGGAAGTTGGGTCTTTACTGTGCGCGTGAATGAAAATGAGAAGAGGGTAGGATTTATTAGTTATCTACTTTTTTTTTGTTATTCCGAAAATGCCATATAGTATTTATTATTTCTCTTTAATTTAAATTCCAAAGGAAAACGTCCTCGATCAAATAGTTAAGAGAAATTGGTCCTCCTGTTTAGTCTGGGACTAAATTGGCCCTTCATAAATAGTTGAGGGACCAACTTAATCTTAAACCCAATTCTATTTGTTATGAGAGGAATAAAAATTGTTTGCACTGCCCAAGGCTTACCAAGATTCAAAAAATATACATTAATTGAGGGCTCAGGATAATTTCTTCTTTGTTATTAAGTTATCTTTGATGTTGCATTTTAATTTCTTATTTTGCAACTGGGATTTCTCATATTGTACATATTTGATTAGCTGGTTATAAAAACTTTTTTTGTTTAAAAAAGTCAATTGATTGCCTATATGTAATATCCAGCCATAGGAACATAAATCAAAATAAAAGTTAAAGTATCCATGGATTCGGAAGCCAAAAAAGGAAGAATCAAAGATGATAAAAGACTAGGTTGATGAAAGAATAAGAAAAATCAAGGATACCCATGTGATTTAGTACAAATAATGATTGTGAATTGTGAGAAACCGTTGTCTACATGGGCACTATTGCATGACTAAAAACAAGAACCATGCAAGCTGCTTAAGTATTGGAGCAAGGAAAGCGAGAGACTGATATAATTTCATTTGTGTGTGCTCTAGCTTTTTATACAGCTATGAGTGAACTACTAATCACATGGGTTCTTAAACCGAGCAGGTTTAACGCATCACGTGATGGACGAAAAGCATGGAGATAGACACATATTTCTGCACTTTGGCATGCCAGTTCTTGCAAGGGAGTGAAGCGCTATTTTGTAATGCATCATTTCACTCCAAAAAATGTGCCTTGGAAGAGTATAACATTTCCATATTCCAACAACAACTGATAATGCCATAAATAGCAATTCCATTTTCTTATATTCATCCACTGCACACAACCTGCATTTTAGCTCACCTGCATTTTAGCTCGTAAGAAAATAAGCTTACCTCAATCTGAATGCTGTGACTAAATGCCATTTCAGGCATCAGCTCATAGACAACTGGATTATGCTCTATACCTTCCATGCACATGCCAACACCAACCTAGAAGAAGAAACATGCAAATATAAATAGTATGAAGTTCGCAATCCTATTATAATATTTTTCAATCAGGTCCACAAACTTAAATGATAAACAGATTGTTTAGTAACAAATTTCAGAGCAACCTAACACAAAGATGTCGTAAGATAAAATGAAGATGAAAATAAATGTAGTCCATGCCTTTCTTTTACTGGGATAACAAACAAATTTTTTTAATCAGCAATGGCCCGAAAAATGGCACGGAACTTAAGTAAGATGAACTTAAGTACTACAGTAGCATAATTCACATGAAAGCATACTAAATATGGTTCAGTCGATGGAAATGCTAAATTACTCAAAGGATAATGACAATAAATAATCATAAAAAAAGGTATCGAAGTCACCTCGTATGAGTGGTGGGTAAAAATCATTAACTTGATGGCTTACACCACTTCTAAAATGCCTATATCAATTTATTTAGGAAAATCTACATACCACATCATTTTTATGTATTTACATATCTTGCACTAAAAAGTTTCATATTTACATATATAACACTTTCTTATTCATGAAAAGGTATATATTTAACTTTTAAAAAGTTAGTGATAATAGTATTTTTTATGTGATATTAAAGATTTAAAAGTTATTATGTATGTAAATATTAAAATTTAGGTGTTACATATGTAAATAAATAAGAATGGTATATAGTATGTATGTAAATGCCCCATTGATTTACTTCAATATAAAGTAATACAATGTCAAAACAACCAGTTAAGCAGTGTGTAAAATTATATGAAAAACTAAAACAAAAAATATAATGCACCAAAAATTAAATGGTTCAAATTATTCATGAATCAGCAAATTCGTCATCATTAGTCTTAATTGTTTTTTTCAGGATGGCAATCATAAATGACTGAGAAAGGACCCTCATATAGGTACGATAGGAGGAATTTACCATAATTCCAACGGTTCATGCTACTTCAAGAATGCCATGAGTACTTAATTGGTTTACTTTTTCAAAGAAAAAATAAAGTAGAAAAGGGTCATATTCAATAATAAAGTTTACATGATCAAGATGTTGAACGCAAAACTACCATAAAATTGCAAATATCACAAATCATCAAGATTTTTTTTTCAAGAAAAAAAGGTTTGACATGGTCATATTATGCTCAACCAAGAACACGAGAGAATAAATTTTCTCTAATAGCAAGCTGTTTATTAAAATGGCTGGAAAATTATATTAGCTTGCTTCAATGTAAAGATGGCTCGAATGAAAGTATTTAACAATTCAAATCAAAATCATATTGACATTTAAAATGTAAATGAACATTAAATTTGAAAGTTATATACTTTTAATACTTCATGAGACTCTTAAATGCTATATAACATTAAATATTATAACAACCTAGCACATATTATATTCTCTGCTTTGACTCTTCTCATCCCATATTAGATTGAATCTCATAATTTTATCCTTTCAGAGTAGTATTTCGGAGGTCACCAATCACAAGCATGTTTGTCATCAAATATGCATAATCACAAGCATGGTTGACTATTGAATTCCAAACAAAAGTCCAAATAAAGCTTTGGGATATTAGCACCTAGCTCATAAGCTAAGCTCATTAACTCGGCTCCTTAGTGAAGGGATTGGCATTCAAAATTTTAAACTTTCTCCCCTTTCCGCTCTTCTCCTGCCCAAAATCAAAGAGAGAACTTGCAAAAATGAGACCCCCCCTCCCTTTGCTCAATTCAATTTGTAAATCCACCTTTCAACATAATTTACTAAATTTGGGATTTACGACAAAATTGAGGAGAAATAACATTTAAAATCTCGTTGATATATTTCTTTACGAAAATCTTTTTATTTTTATTTTTACTACACTTAAATTTAATTTTTAAACAATTTAATATTTTATTGGGCCTAGGAAGCGAAGGGCAAGTTGGAGGTACAATGGACCGGACCTTGCTGTGGTCCATTGTTTCAAAAATCTTTTTGATAATATCAAGAATATGGAACAAAAGGTGAAAGATTTAGAAGAAATTGTTATTAATCATTCTTCTTTTTGCTCTATAATCTTGCTGAAGCTAAAGATAATCTCATAAAATTTTAGGATATGGAGGAGAATTATTAATAATGGTCATTAATAATTTACTCAATTCAGTTTGTAAATTCCCCCCCACCCCCTTTGCTCAATTCAGTTTGTAAATCCACCTTTCAACATAATTTACTAAATTTGGGATTTAAGACAAAATGGAGGAGAAATAACATTTAAAATCTTGGATTTACAATTGCCATTTTAATGTTGGTTACATGTTTTCATGTTTCATTATGGTGGCATGCGTACACACACACCACTTACCTCGATGGGAAAGTGGAGAGAGACTGAGGTGAAGACATCAACAAAGGAAGAGCTTGGATTTAGGTTTCTCGAGGGTGAATTCGAACAAGTGGAAATGGCGAGATGGGACTTAAGAGTTAAGAAGTGTAAAATATATTCTAGTAGCTCAACAAGTACTTAAGCCTAGTCAAGCAAAACTCAAGCTCAAACTTAATTATCTAACGAGCTATAATCTGAGTTCGAGCATATGGCACAACAAACCGAGCTCACGAGCTCATTAATGAGTTGAGCCAGCTTGTAAGCCGGCTCGGCTCAATTAAACCCCTATTAGAATCTAGGTCTTCACTTATTTCCTCGAGTACAACCACTTTGTAAGGATTCTTCTTTGGCTACTCACATTCCTGAGACTTCTCCCTTAGTGGGTAGCTTCTTGTCATGCACTTTCCATTCTTTTGTTGAGGCTACTAGGGGGATAAGGGTCCTTCTCTACTTTTGATTCATCCTTCTATTTTTTCACACATTTTTAGAAAGAGACCAAAACTTCTCTTCACAAGCTACCTTCCTCTATTCAAGGTAAGCTAGGTCTCATAATTTTGGATGATGAAATTTTTGACATGATTGCACCTTTCGCTCTTTTCCTTGTTGGAAAGTTATTCTAGGGTCATCCCAACATGGAGATTATTTGGATTTCTTCGTTGATATGTATTTGGTTTGGGATTGGAATTTTTTAAGTTCATCATGTTCTTATTGAGCTATCCCAAACTTGACTAAACAAGACTCTTCTCTCAATGAATATTTTATGGACATGTTCATTATGTGTATGTTGATGTGGACAACTCAATTTGATTGTTCAGTAAAGTAACCTACCGCTCCAATTTGGGTGATTTTTTCATATCTATAGATTCTTCATTTCAACAAATCAATTTTGTTCTTTCTTAAATTTTTTGTAAACCGCTTCTGGTGGATGCTACTATTGTTAGTCTATCTGAACCATAAATGGCTATAGTTCTAATAAGAAATTATATGTTTCTTCCGCACTTGAGAGAGAGATTTGAAATGAATCCACATCTTGTGGCCAATTGTGGAAAGTCGAGCTTCTACGTATTTCTCCTTATTGTTGCCTATAAAATGTTGGGTCACAAATTTTTATTTGCTTTATGACGCATCCAGAGGATCGAAAAAAAATTTAGTTGTGAGAAGTTTCATTTGATAAAAACTTTTCCTCAAATCAATTGATGGATGTTCTAACTACTTTTGATACAGTCTATATCCAAAACTATGATTCTCCTTGAATGTTTCCTTGGAATCAATGTCTCCAAATGTTGCAAGCCCAACAATTTTGATTAGTCTTCCTACTCACATGATTAATGTTCCTAACCTACTTGGGTTTTTGCTCCTAATGCTTTTAAGAGGGCCTTAGGTGATCCTAATTCTTTGTATTTGGTGCTTTTTAGGTGCATGTGGATATGGAGTTTCAACTTACCAATGCTAAGAGAGGAAAAAAGTAAGAAAGCACTGTCCAGATGATCTTGGGTGTCGAAGTGTAACAGAGGATACTCGATTGACCGATTACAGCGTTCCAACTATCTGCGAACGAGCAGTGAAATTCATCTGTCAAATCATCCAAATATTTATTAATATCTTCTTAACTTAATTCATATCGATTCGAGCGTAAATCTTTAAGTTTGTAAATAAATCTGAAGCATTAAAGGCATTTAATTTATGCGTACTAAAGTATCTTTTATGTCTTCAATTCACAAAACTGTAAACTACAAATTTCTTTCGAATTATCAGCGGTAGCGTCGTAATTTAAACTTTGAGACAAGAATCTTAAGTAACGATCTGAAGAATAATCGTGCGTATGCGTGTAAATTTACAAAGCGGTAGCTGTCTTTGTAGTAATGTAACAATGGCGAACATATCTTTGTAGGTCTGAAATGTAATAATATGCGAAAGATATCTTTGTAGGTAATATGTTCATCTTGTATCGATGTCGAAGCGTTCTTTAATGAAAATCATTTCAATTCATCAATCATTTTTAGAAATGTCATTTATAATTTAGGTTTTGACTTTATATAAGTCGTCTACGGTCATAAAAAAAGAAGGTAAAGCGGACAGCCGTCTTACTGCTAACACGATTAATGACGCTCCAACCTCAAAATGCCATGAGAATACTAAGATCACTTCGCGGCTCGTCGTCGAGCTTTTCTTCTTATGATTCCGCGTAACATCAATTTTTTACGATATTTCGCATTTTATCGCATTCTGCGTTTAACGTGTTTTCAAACGTTTATATCGCGATGAAATCTTTGGAGGCCATGTCGTTGTAAATCATTAATCTATCTGAGTCAGTAATAAGCGTTTATATTTGCGTTATATGACGAAATATCTACGTATGTTCATACTGATTTATAAGTCGTACCAGATGCATATAAGAATGGAATTTAAATTAGCGATTATGTCTCACCTCATTATCTATCACATGTCGTCTTTGTTACCTCATCCTCAGTCTGTGACATAATGAAATAACTTCTTAAAATCTTACATTAACTCATAATTAACTTAACAAACTAAATTAGCAAAATGTCAATCTAAACCCCATTTATATACACAATAATTTGACTCACTGCGACCAAAAGCAGTTGAACTCCTCAATCAGCATTTCAACGAGGAATGAAAGAAAAGGGATAGGGAAAGAAATTATTACAAAATTCCAGCTTTCCTCTTATCGGTCGGGGACTTAATCCGAGCGTGATTCACGGAACTCGCAGGTACATCTTACCTCCAGGGCTGCGGTTCCGTCGAAGCGTCTGACCTGCGGACATTGCGGTTCGTCGAAGCGATATGGACCTCACGGATCTGGAGGAGAAGCCGTCGCGAATCCTCTGCCCGTAGCAGCGGTCTGCGTCCACGAGCGGCGGTTCTGTCAGCCCGGCGAAAGGAAGGAAGCGGCGGTTCTGGTCGTAATCCGAGGCGGTCGTCGGCAAAGCCGGAGGAAGGAAAGGAGGAGAAGAACTTGGCGTGAAAGAAATCAGTGTGAAGGGCGAGCAGTAGGGAAGGAAATGAAATAGGAAGGCTGGGAGAGATCCAACCATCCACGTCGAATGGAATCCGTAGATGCGTTTGCTACTACA
This sequence comes from Cymbidium sinense, assembly GCA_021442155.1. Classification (NCBI taxonomy): domain Eukaryota; kingdom Viridiplantae; phylum Streptophyta; class Magnoliopsida; order Asparagales; family Orchidaceae; genus Cymbidium; species Cymbidium sinense. Next base: position 39,221,489 of record CM038225.1, read on the forward strand.
CTCTACTTCTGATGCGACAAAATTAATTAGGCATAAATAAATTGGATATTACACACACCACCACTCCAAAATATACCAAGCTTCAAATTAGAAGGTTTTAAAGCGATCCCTTGGATCTCTTGCATTTTATGTTCATTTTGATTAGCCCAACAAATTAGAAGGATTTAAACTGATCCCTCGTCTCCACATGTTGGTCTTAATAGTATATTTTATTTTTAGTTATTTTTCTCATCTAGAAATGCTTTACATTCGCTTCAAGTTAAAAAGAATACGCACCTCCTCAACTGGCCTCCCTCACTCAGCTTCAACCAACAATTGATGACAATTATATTTACATAAGAAAGATTAGAAAATTTTCATGAACTTATAGGGAATATATAATATTAAATTAGAATTGTTTAAGTAATAATTAAAATGTTGTGAATGTATAAATAAGATAAGTTTAATAACATTAAGCTAATGTAATCAGGTCAGTGGCCTTTGATATCTAATTGAAGCTATTGAAGAAGCTCGATTGTGAATTAAGAAGAATTGTATGCAGAGGTATCAAATTAAAGTAAGGTTATAATTCAAGTTGGTAGAAATATTAAGTTAAGTTTAATTTAAATATTTCAAGTAATGATAAAAAAAATATAATGTTTGGCTGTATGTCAAGAAAAGCGGTGAAACGCATGATATTGTCCAAACACTAAGGCAAGACCTATAATTGATAATTTAATTTCATATTTTATAAATTGGTTGCCACTGTTTCAACTATTTCTTGTAAATATTTTACATATTGTATATAGATATTTCTATCATATATTGCACAAATATAAATAATTAATTGCAAAGCTTAGAATTAGATTTTACTAATTTATTATGATTATAATACAATCAAATTCCTTGATGTTATATTACATTGTTGTACATATTGAAAAGGTTTCAGTGCAGATATTACTAATTGATAAATAAAAAATAATATAAAAGATAAGAAGGAAAATATCATGACATTACTATAGATAGACTATTTTATGAACTTGCAAGGAAGATAAAAGTCTGACGAGATGAATTTTTAATAAGGAATCTTAGAGTTTCTAACTTTTGACATGCAAGTTAGATTAGACCAAATAGTGTCAGGAGAACATTAGTAAAATGTGGATATGACCCTTATCTACAACTTTACGGGTTGGTGACGACCCTCATATTTTATAGAAGTCAAACCTATATAAATATAAGTGACATTTCTAATAAGACAATTTCATTTAAAACTGAACAAAACTTAATGAAATCATTTATCAACAAATAAAATTATTTCAGCTATTTACTATTTATATTTCACAGCTTTACAGACTACTATTTAGTTTCTATACTAACATGCCTTTACTACTGTTCAATTCTTACAAATGCAAACATTTTTTTATTTATTCTTATTTTCATGCAATTTCAACTTTACATGCATGTTGTTTCCTCTATCGTGTGTTGGATTTACTTTAGTTTACGATATTACACATTGACTTTCAGACAAGAACAAGGAAGATGATAGTGGCTAGACGGGACCTTTTAATTGTACAATTTGAGAGACTGTAAAGACTTTTTGAATACGTATAAAGTTTTATTTCGATGATTTTAGTTGCTATGTATTTGTGTTAAAAATTGAGTTTCCACGCTTTCAAATATATGAATTAAATATGAATTGATTATTAGAGAAAATTGGAATGTAAGAATTTATCCGTGATAATTTGGTGATATTCAGTTTTCACCTACTTGCCCCAAATCTTTATATGTCGATATGAGTTAGTAGAAACTGCGTCTAACAGAATCATCCTATTATGTTACATCATAGACTGCATATTTAGGGTGTGACAACTATATTACCAATTATTACTTAGGAAAGATTTTTATAATAATTACGAAAAATGTATTAGACTAGACTACATTTTATTTTAATTTCTTGTCTCCAATTCAAGATTAGCAATCATTTAGTTTAAATTCATGAATATTTGAATCCTAACTTAGAATTATTCATCTTGCTGAACTTTTGAGTTCACTAGATATTACACTAACTATTATTTCAAGTAAATACAAAGACAAGATTAAGCTGGAGTGAAAATTAGGTCTTAAATCAATTATCTTTTTTTTTATATATAGTTTTAGTGTAAAATATAAATCACGTCAAATTATGTACATAATGAAAGTTTGATGTCATGCAAATAATCTCTGATGTTCATTAGGAGCTTTGAGTTGTATGAATGGAATATTTTGGCATGCTTCACTTAATTGATTTATTTTAATCATTAAATCCCTATAAGTTAGAGATTATAATGTATAATAAGTTTATGTCGTTCAAGTCATCGACTTTGTCACTTTGTTCTGATAGATTCCATCAACTGAATGGCATATTTTGGAATGCTTCACTCAATTGATTTTCATTAATCATTAAAATCTTGTGAGTTAGAGATTATGTTGTATGATAAATTTATGTTGTTCAAATAATTGACTTTATAACTTTATTCTAGTGCATAGAATTTCAAAATGCATGTTAATATAAGATTCAATCAAATGAGTCTTCCCCTTCTTTGTAACAAATCATATTCAACATATATAGGCCATCATAAGGCATGGCTAGAGCTGTTAATAAACTAATGCACTTAATGAATAACTCGAGTGGCATGGTTAATATTTATTCAAGTTTGTTCAAATTAATAAATAAACAATCTTGAATATTTTTTGAAAATATGAAGATGAGCTAAAATTGAACATGATCCAACTTATTTATTTATCTTCATGAATAAACTCATTTTTTGCATAATTGTTATATGCTCGATATTAAGTTCAATGATAGCTTATATATTATTTAAAGAAAACATGAATAAATATAACTTATTTAATTAGTGGTATATTATAATTTAACATCAATAGTATTATTTTGAAAAATAATAATATATTTTTTACCTAAATAAATTTAACACATCTTACTCCATATTGACTTTCTTAAGTGTAGCAAATTATCTTGTTAATTGCATAAAAGCGATCCAATCATTGTGGGGAGTTGATATAAGCTTGTATCATACGATAATATGAAAAGCTGCTTATCCAAATATGTGTTCATGATTTTTTGAAGTTTTTTAATTTTTTCAAATTAATTTATTTATGATTAGTGACTATGCATCTATATTTAATGCATTTCTATCATATTTATTTATTCATTCCAATGAATTATCTTGTTAATACTTATTTATATTATTTGATTGCAAGAAAGATTGCTTGCAAGCTATATAATACCTTAGTTGGTGTAAAGGAGTTAGATACAATTCCAAATTTATTTAATTGCTTGTTTGTTTAATTTTATAAAGTTATTTGTTTATAACTTAGTGTAAAAAGCTAAATACTCATTCGAATTTTTAGCTTGTTTATTAATTAGTAAGGTACTCGCTCATTAATATAAACAAGCCAAGTATGATCATTAAAAAAATTAAGCAAGCCAAATATCAACCTACATGTGAAAGCTCGGCTTGAGCTCGAGTCGAATATGAACAATTTATAATATGACCAAGCCAAGTCAAATCCATGACATACTCAACTCAACTCAACTTGGTTATAGCTCTTGGTGTGGCATAAAATCCAATGAAAGATTAGACAGGAGGTAAATAAAAGGGCAAAACATGAGTGTTGTCTAATCAACATACAACTTACTAAAGTATAGAGAAGACAAATAAATTTTTGCATGCTTGGGTCCACTAAATGGATAATTCAAAGAATTAAACCCATCATTCAGATGACCAATAGAAATCTTTTGTTTGGAATTAGCCTACTTTACTTGGTTGAATCCCATTGGTTGGGCAATGCATGTTTAGGCAAATATTGACCACATTCAATATAGTCAACCCCTCCTAATATTAGTTTGACTTAGTTTCACCAAATTTGCCAACATTTCCCGTATTGTCTAAGGCCTGATTGAGTTTGAATACGGTTGACTAGATAATGACTTTAGATCAATTCATGGGGAGATGAAAATGTGCCAAGACTTCCCATGGATCCCATGGATGCTACCACTCTGAGGGCGTCAACATGGATCTCCTTTCAAGACAATAGAGGGGTTGAACCCCAACACTATCATAACTACTCCTGTTTACAAAAAAATTTTAAGTGAATGGCAACAATTCTAGACCAATAGTAAATTATAGTAGCTGCAAGACAGAAATTGGTGTTTGTCTTTACCAACCCCTGTGCATGCCAAATAAAATCCCTCCAAACAAAAGCCTAACCTTAACTTTCTCGGAAGAGTGTTAACAAAAAGAAACCGAGCGCTAATTTCAAATTGCATTATGCAATCTATATAAACCTAAGACATGTTTTTTATAGTCAAATGGTTTGAAATGGACCTAGTGTTGAGGCTTTGTACACATTTTTGCCACCCTCAAGATTCGAACTACTTCCATTTCACAATCTCAAACAATTATGATGATTGCATAAAAATACCCGTCACTTACCATGGTTGAGTTTTGGCTAACTCGGGCATCAATAGGACCAGAAGCAATTTCATCAAGTATACCATACATTTCAATGTTGCCGCCAAAGTTGTGTAGCATACACCTGAATAATGATGTCCAATGATTTAGAAGGGAGAAAACATAACTAATAGAAGAAAGTAAAAGTCTAAAAAAATAATTTCGATATAGCTAAAAAATGGTTATGCATAAAACAACTAAAAAATGAACCCAATCAGTACTATGAACAATTTTCTAGATTGGTTCTGATATGGGAGATTGCAAAAGAAAGATAATAAAGTCAATAATGAACACAAATGTTCTGAGAAAAATACCAGACATATGGAACACCATAAAATTGTGATGATATTTTCCATATAGGTTTTACATCAGCAAATAAGTCAAGAATAATCATTTTCCCGATTGGAACAGAGTGTAGAAGAGCCTGCAAAAAAAATAAAATAAGGTGTGAGACAGAGACAAGTTTAGATGAAAAGAAATACTAGTGAATGTTTAAAAGTTCAGCGGTGATGCCTCTTGTACATATTTTATCAATATTACTAGAATAGACATGCGTTCAATAAATGCATTAGCCTCAAAGTATAGCTAATACATAAAAAGAACAGAAAGAATACGCAGCTGAAGAAGATATAAACCGTAAATTTATATAGAATATTGTATGAACAACAACAGAAATTAAAGAACAAATAAAATAAACATGAACATGATCAAGAAATGTTTACTGTTTTTTTTCTCAAGAATATAAGTGTTTTGCACTAAAAAACATGATTTAAAAATTGGAACAGAAATTTTATACACTACAATGGCAGCAACCCTTATTAAATATGAGATAACGAAAGAAAAGCTTAGAAAAATTAGGTATGTATAGCATGATGCACTAATAATATGAATAGATAGAGAATTACATGAAAGAGCAAAGAAAAGACGAGGAAAAGTAACATAAAAAGTTAACACTTTATATAGAATGTAACACGAAAAGAAAAAGTTGGAGCAATAAGGCGAGCTCCAAATGGTAGGGTAAGAAAATGTTGAAGATGAATAAGAATTTCAAAAAATGTGCAGAAAATATGAAACTATCATACCTTCATTTGTGGTGGCTTCCAGAATCCTGCATCAGAAGAAAACAGCCAACCCTGCAAAAAACAGACTAGGGTGGCATTTAATTTACCATATAAAAAAATTTGCTCTCAAAAGCAAAATATATATTTAATGATTCATGAATATTGAAAAGCAAAATATGCTTCATCTATCAAAATAATATCCAATTGCCCCGAGGGTAGGTTGGTTGTGCTACCCAAAACAAAGTCAATATGGAATTTTAAGCAGGACTCCTTGGAATTGCATTTGAAATTTTCATAAGAATTCAATGACCAACTTTCAAGTAATTAATTAAATCCCCATAACATTTGATGCTCAATATTATAAATCAGACTAATTTTCATGGTATGAAATTAATTAAGTAATTAATTCATCGAAGTTCTCCATGAAATAAAAAACAGTTTTTTTAATAGCAAAATACATATAATTAGATAATAATATGAGTTTAATTAGAGCAATTATCAAAAATTACTGAGAAAAAAAGTAATAATGCAACGGTACAAAAAGAGACGACAAGAAAACAAAAGATGCAGTATCCTATGAATCACAAAAATCACAAAATTATTTATTTAGATTATCCCAAGCTTGAAGCCTTCTGAATATAGGTGAGTGCTGCTAATTTTTTTTCTAATTTCTATCCTTTCTAGTATCAAAAATATGAAATTTCTTGTCCACCAGATAATCAATTCTAAATACTCCAATCTAAATTAGATAGGTGTTATCATTGTTATGCTCACAAATAGGGTGGAGCTGAGGAGTTTCAAGAACATGAAGATTATTTGCATTGATAATATCAACAAATGATGAAGTAATCAACACCAAGGGGCTATGTGAAGGCTGGAAATGTATGTATGTGCTTCATTTTAGCTTATTAAAGGGGATAAAGTTTGATTGCAATGTCACCTCATAATTCATGTATGTGCTTCATTTTAGCTTATTTGCACAAATTGAGGCATTAAATTTGAGTGTCATAATGATTCACAATAAGTGCATCATTTCATTTCTTTGAAATATTGCATTTGCATTCAAATATAAAAAGAGAGGGTTACAAAAGTTTCAAAAGGAAACAAACCATGATGACATACAAAATTTTCCTATCATCCTCCAAAATATCAATAAACATTGGAGGAATAGTGTGTTAATGTAAATCATTATATTTCTACTCAAAATTACAAGTTTGTGCAAACCTAAAGCAAAAATTTGTCAATATGTTACCCTCTCTAACTGTGTGCTGGAAGATTATTTGCTTGAACTGATGTAGGAAGGAAATGTCCACAATGATGGATGATTGGGAGGTCCATCTTTTGCATTTTAGAGTTTGAAAGAGCTCAATGACGACTTTATTGTCACCTTCAATCACAATACCATTTACCTTAATCATCCATTGCTCTATGCATTCCTTGATAAAGAGGACAGCTTCTAGTTCAACTTGAGCACTATTTCAATGCTGAAATTGCTTGCCCATAATTTTGATCAGATTGCCACTATCATCTCAATTCCAAAGCCACATGATTGGAGGCAAGAGACCCACCAATTTGAACATAGAATTTTGTAATGCATGCACATTTATAATATTTAAGTTATTTATGCATATTTCAATATGATGAGTTTGAACATAGGAATACTTGTAATGTGTGCATGAGATTTATTTTATTTACGTGTTTACATAAATTTTGAAGCACTTAAGTTGAATAAGAGTGCATCATTCCCACATAGGGGGATACTTCGGAAGTGTTGATCTTCCTAACGTACCTAAAAAGGCACACATAGTCTATGTCCTAAGACACTATGATAGGAGGCATCATAAAAAAATGTACATAAGCCTTCAATTTTTCTTATTATATTGGAACAATGCACACAAGTACTAATTTTGTGTATTTTAATCAATTTTATACTTTTTTTTATCTTATTCTAAGTACCATTAGTCTGAATCTTAACAACCTGCTAATGTTATCCCTGTGTAGGGGGCAACTTCGAAAATATTGGACCTTCCCACCTCACCTAAAAGAGCCTTACGATGCTGTGAAACACACAATTTGGGGTATTCACACCCATCACGCTTAAAAAAGAACGCATAGGCCTTCAAAGATATATGTACGAAAATGCAAACACAAAATTTCCACGTCATAGTAGAATAATGATCATGAGCACTTATGTTTTAACATTTTCGTCTCCATAGAATAACATGAACATGTATTTCTTTTTTCACAACTTCCCTTGCATTTATGCCTTTATGCACCAACTAGTGAATGATGAATGTACAATGAGTTCACGAGTTCAGGAGTAATGCTAAACATAAGGTAGATATTGAGGAAAAAGTTTCTCTCTCTTTTTCTTGTTTTGTAATTTTTTAAAACGAGAAAGTGAGGGAAAGAAAAAATTAGGGAGAGAAAGGGGGGTGGGTAGAGAGCCCGCTCTATTTAGAGAGAAAGGGGAAGATTTTATAAAGTGAAAGAGATATACCAAGTAAAATTTCTCTATTTAGAGAGAAAAGTGGTTTAGAGAGAGAAAATAAATTTCTCTCTGTTTAAAGAGTGGATAAGGATGTGAGTTTGTTGCAACAAGAAAGAGCTGATAGGGTAAGGAGCAATGGGAGGAGCAGACTAATCTAAGGAGAGAGGAAGAAAGAAATGGTTGGGTGAGGTGAAGTGGTGAAGTGTGAATGGCCGAAGCGGGCACAAGAGGAGCTACAACCTAGAGTGTGTGTTGGGTGGCGTGCGAGAACAATGAGTAATTGGCTGCAAGTGCAGGCTAGAGTGGGACACCGAGGGAAAGTGGTGGTAGCGTGAGCAAGAGGTTCAGCCTAGGGCATGCAGTGTATTAGAGAGGAAGAGTAGGGAGGCTAGGTGACGAGAATGGAGTGTTAGTGTGGCTGAGAGTGACAATGTAATACCCAAAATGACCAAAAAGGTAAGTTCACATATATTTCAAAATATACCCATTTGCACATTCCTCGAAGATCATCCAAATCATTTTTATAAAATCCTACATATTTTTATGATTTTAAAGATTATATACATATATAATGTATTTAAAAATTCCTTACATAACTTAGAAAAAAATCAATTACGATTTATTTAATGTTCACTTTTTTCGACAGGTACTGTAGCAATTTATTGTAAAAATATTACTACTGTTCATCAGATTAATGACCTATAGCAAACGCAAATTTCCACTTAAGAAAGCATATTTCCCTTAATGGGATAAGTGGAGGATTATAATTAGAGTAGTGTGTTTATTAATATCATTAATAATACTTACTAGCAAAAATCTGGCTCCCATTTCCTTCGTCTCAATCTCCCAATATCAGCACTATATCGTGCTGCAAGCTCCCAACCGGAAAGCATGAGAACAAGAGGCGGTGTTGGGCTGCGGCTATGGTGTTCAAGCAGTGTAGAGAAACAACAGGGGAGTAATGCTTGGACGATTAGGTGCGTTAGATATGCATATATATTCAATTTAATTGATAGTTATTTAACTATTATATAGATTAAACAGTTACAACAATGAAAGAAATTTAGAGGAAATCTTTTCAAGGAAGAAAATAAGCAAATTAATTATATATATGTATAAATGTTAGTGAATTTGTAGTTATATATGATAAAATTAATTAATATTAGTTGATTTTTCAATTAAATGAAGTTAATTAACCTGTAAATAACAATTGGTAGCAGTTCTTGAGAAAATTTTATTAGGTCAAACTATAGATAAAAATTGAAATGGTTAAACATAAATAGATAGGAAGAAGGAAAGATTTTGATCATTCTAAAAATGTAAACACATATATTAATCCAAATAGATGATTTATCAACTTAAATTTTATTAGTGAGTCCTATACATAATTTTAAATTGTTATTATAGTGGCAATTATGTGATTATTATGACAATAATTTCAGAAGATAGCAATATTATCACTCCTTGAAGAAGACTTTTAAGTAAGAAGGTTCGAATGAGGAGAAATCAGATTAGGTTGAGATATTAGTGTATTTGTCGTGTGCGAACTTATGTTTATTTTAAGTATTTCATTAAATTAAAGAAAAATTCAATGATAGGTTGTAAATTCAAGAAAGCATAAACAAACACATTATGATATTGGCCCAAATACCGAGGTAAAACATGTAATTACTAAATTAAAGTTCAAATCATCGATAAGAGATATTTGCCACCACTTCTTGTGATTTTAGTATATATTGCATTTAGATGTTTCTTTCATATTTTGTTCAAATAAGATTAATCACATGTACAACCAATAATCATATTTTACTGATTTACTATGATTCTAATCAAATTAGATTCCTTGATGTCACACAATACTACTATGCATATTGATAAATGATCCCAGTGTAGGCATTGCTAAATTTCCAAATAAAAATAATGCATATGATAAATAAGAGATGTTATGAAATTACTATAAGTAGACTGTTTTAAGATAATTTGTATACGTAGGCAAAAGTTATGACGAAATGAGCATTTGACAGAGAATATTAGAATTCCCTACTCTTCACATTAAAGTTGGATTGGACCAATTGGTGCTATAGGTGTTTGGTATGCAATGTTAATATAATCAGCCTTATTGCTGATAGGAATCAAACCTATATAAATATAAATAACATTTTCAACAAGATAATGTGATCTAAAATTAAATGTGACTTCATGAAATGAATTACCAACATGCATAGTTATTTTTGTTGTTTATTGTTTACATTTCACAGCCTTACAGATTACTACTATTAAGTTCCTATACTTGACATCATAATTTACTTATTGTTATAATCATGTAAATTAAATTTTTACAAGCACATTATTTCTTCTATCGTGTATTAAATTTACTTTAGTATTGCTCGTCTCATTGGGATATTACCTTATGACATTACACATTAACTTTCAAGTAAGAATAAGGAGAAGGGTAATGACTAGTCAAGATTTTTGATTTGCACACCTTTTGAGTGCACAATGTTAAAAGATTGTAAAATGTTTTTGAGTACGTACAAGTTATGTTTAGATAATTTTAGTGACTCTATATTTATATTGATATTCATGTTTCATGCTTCCTGTTATGTGATTGAAATATAAAAAAATTATTAGAAGAATTTGAAATGTAACATTATGCTCATAACCTGATGAGATTCAGTTTTCACCTACTACTCATGAATCCTTACATATCGATATGAGTTGGTGAAAGTTGCATTGACTAAGTCATCATATTTTATTGCACCTCAGACTGACCTAAAAAAAAGGGGTCATTTGAGGTGTGAAAAACAGGCTCTGTGAGGACAAGAGAAAGGAGTAGGCAAAGTGGTTCGGGACTAAGACCTGAGAGGGAGTGGGCCGAACGAGTTAAAGAGACAAGTAAGATTTAGGGCTGTCTAGGACTTTAGTTTTAGGAAATAATAATAGAGAGACAGACAGACAGACAATGCCTTCCTCCAATCAATGTGAGACTAAAGGGTGGTTACAGTGCAAGAAGAGGAAAATATCAATATTTGATAAAAGATTTAATTCTTGTTCAAAATTGTCCAATAAAATACCCACATTAAAACTCATCTCAACGCTTTTGAAAAAATCACTTATAGATGTTATGTGAGGCTTTGACCTCATAGGTTTTATGTGAGGCTCACATGATGTGAGACACGCCTCAAGGCTCACCTTGCCTCAATTTTTGTGAGACGTGTGCGTTTAGATCTAGATTTAAAAAATTAAATATAAGTATTAATTGTAAAAACAAACATGTCCTAAAACATAAAGCTAAAACATATAGTTGATCTCAACATAGACATTACCTAAACGCCTCTCCTCTCATGCCCTCTTTGCTCTTCACAAACAATGCTATACACCGTCATCACCATCACCATCTTAACTTGTAAAATTCTTACTTTCATATTGGATAATTGGAGCAGGGTAGAACAACTTATTATTTTCAACTTACTTTGAATTGCTACACCAACAAATTTTACTTTGATATCTTAAATTACTTCGATGTTAGTATAACACTTCTTATTTCATGATTTGATATTAAGATATTAATATGTTAATACTTTACACACTTTATTACTTCTTATTATATTTGGATGTTATTCTATTACATTTTAATATGATAATAATTTAGGATAATTCTCAATTTATACTTTGATGTATGTACAATACTTCCTACTATGCATAATTTATTGATTCTAGACTTACGCGTCAAAACGCCTTGAAACTTACGCCTCGCCTTACGGACAAAAAAACTTCAATACTTGATTGTGCAATTTTAAACTTTGAAATATAATGATAATGATAATATCATTATTACTAATATTGAAATGTTAATTTCAAATTTTGAAATAAATCACTTGAGTGTCTCAATCTTTCCCCATAGATTCTTGCTTCTCATGTATTTTGATTTTTCACGCATCTTGTTCACACGTATGGCCTCAAAATGAGTGTGAATTCCCTGGTAATTTGAGTATCTATTTTAGGTAATTTCAATATTTCAAATGCATTGGCAGTGTCCAATTTGCAATCAGAGATCATTTGAGCAATCTCAACGACAATCAAAGTAATGTCGACCAGATTTATGTAAAATCACATCCGTGGCTCGCCATTTGCACCACTAAATTGAACTAATTGTGAAGGGTCTCTTCTAGATAATTTTGATGTTTAAACGACATCGATGCAATCCATTTTGTAAATAGAATACATTTAAATGGTGTTGAGACCTTCTAACTTTGATTTGTGCAAGGACACATATGCAGCTCATCTTTTACATTGAGTGGCCATTAAACGATGCGGAAAGTTTCTTTAAGGAAATTCCTACAATTCAAACATCGACACAATCCATTTTGTAAATGAAAAATATTTTAATCAATTTTGGTTGCAATAGAGATGTCTTAAATTCAATTTACACGAAATCACATTCATTATTCAATGATTTTATAATATCTACTCAATTCAATTTATGGAATACATAAGTAAGTCCACAAAATGCTAGGGAAAAATATTGAGTACAATTTTTTAATCAGGTGGAAAGACAGGGGTCCTTAGATGATAACTAAATGGCTAAGGAGAAACTATAAAAGTTAGACACTGAACTTTAGGATGATCGCATGAATAACTTTCCAAAAAGATTCTTTTCAACCCAAGAGAGTACGTTGGGTAAAGGCCTTCAAACAAGCTAAAACAGTTCATAAAATCTAAAATCGAATCCATTTTCAAGCCTTTTTAGGGATATTTCCATTTATGACCACTTTTTTTTTCTATTTCAATTAATTTATTAATTTTTATCTACTCATAGATAAGAAATAGATTTAAATTTGCACATTGTTTGAAGTGGACATAATTAAATTTAAATTTAAATGTTTAGCCATATTCTTGTAACCTAATTAAGTAGGAATCCATAATGTGCAATTAAACATTATTATAAATTGATGACTGAATAAATACAAATTATTTATAACCAATTGAATGCTCTCTAGATTCAAATTATGTCCGTGGAGTTATGTCTCTTTCCCTCTCCATCAAGCAAACAAGGCAGTATATGAGGACCTCCTAAGTAGACTTCCCCTATATTCTCTATCAGAACTTCCACTAATATTGAGTTTACTTTTACAGGGTAGGTAGCAGCTTTTACTTTCTTCCAACAAGGTACAAGGTATCCTTCATGTTACCTGTGGCACACTAAAATGAAAACGCTAGCAGTGCTTCATATTACTACGTCTAGGACAATCATCTCTCATCATCATGAGATGGGGGATTTACTAATTGCAAACAAACTGTGGAATACTAAATGGGTGGTAAGATACCTTTAAAATATATCAAAGTTAGCAAATTGATCTGTCCAAACAATAAAATGACGATTAGGTACCTGCATTAACCACATTGCATCGCTGTCCCCTTTAACCATTGCATCATACACAGCAGCTCCAAGGGATGAGATGTACTTTGGATTATTTGTTGGAGGCAAGTTCTCATTAAAAGTGTCACTATACAGAATTATTAAATCAAAGTCAACAAAAGTAGCAGAATCCAAAAAACAATTTCTGATAAAAAAAATAGATTCATTTTTTACAACATTTCAGCCCAATTAAACAAGAGTAACATTTTATTTATGTATCTTTTCATATATGGTCCACACCAATTAAAGTGAACAAATTTTTTTTTAAGGGATGGGGTAGGGGACCATAGATCCTCTGTTGAAAATATGTGTAAACAATTACACACTAAAATAATAATCATTATTACTTGGTTTATGAACTTTGATCTATAGAGTAGAGGTCCAATCATTTGAATCCTTGCAAAAAATTAAAAATAAAAATAATAAATAAACATCAAAATAGTGATATAAAATTGATCAATCTACTCATTAAACTCATAAGCCTGACAGTTTAAATGAGCACAAGCAAATAAGCCCTAATCTCTAAAGGGCATACCGCCAACCTATAAGCCTATTTATGCTTTAAAAACTTAATCGTACAACTAAGCACACAAAATAGCATCGACAACATCATTGTTACACTATACCAACCAACAAGCACGTATTACCATCAAGCCTATCGTTGCAGTCAACCCCTTACAACAGTTGCCTTAACCAGCGACATTTGTTACTAGTAATCATCACCAACACTTATCACCAACAGTCATCCACAAACACCACTATTTACCAATAACTTTTACCAGTTCAAATAATGTATGATCTTAAGTTTCTAAGAATCAAGTAGGCCTAAATTGGGTATTATTGTGACTTGTAAAGTCCTTCAAAAATAAGGGCTAACCCCAACTCATGGACAGGTTTTATAAGTCACAGAAGATGTGAAAAGTGATCATCTTCTTTGATAGGACATCTCTAATAAAGTCGTGATCCACTTCAATAAGTTTAATTCATTTATGAAAATAATAATTTCTAAAATGAATATCTATAAAAATCATGTTTTGTGTTATAAGAAAGCCCAATTCTTCTACTAGAGCACTGATTCACATCATTTCGCAAGTAGAATGAATCACATCCCTGTGTTTTGCTTCAATGTTGAATCGAAATATGCAACTTCAACACCTCCATCAATCGTGTTGTTCATATTGAGATCCCTAAAAATACAGTGAAAAGGATAAAAGGTTACAAAGTTGTGATTTAGTAAAATTTCTTTACTTAAATCATCATAGTCAAATGAATCGAAGTCTTTAGATTCTTCACAAAATCATTCTATACAATGTTTCCATCTAATTTTTATCATATGTTTTAATTATGTAAGGTAATTGCTTTATTGATTTCATGTATTTTTAGTAAGTAGCGGTCCCATATAAGATTATATAATTATTGAATAAATGATTTATTTCATGAAATATTGTGTTGTTATTTTTCATCTCTCTCCCCTTCATCTCTCTCTTCATATGTATCTCTATCTAATCTCATAACTTTCTTCTATCAACTGGACATCTAAGCAACTTCACTGTCCATGTTCGCATAACTCCACACATGTCAATGCATCACATACCACAGCTAATGTTAGCACACGTCTATTTCATCTAAACTTTACCTTAGTACATAACTATGCCTTTTATAAGGGTCCAACTCGATAGCATATGGCTCTCCATGTTCTAGCTTGCCTACAATCATTATCATAGTTGCCTCAACACTTAACTATACCTTCTAGCTGAAGTCATCACATACACCTTAACTATTTGCTATGTCAAATTCCACTATGGTTGTCACCCTTCCTTGCACTAATCTCCAGAATCATCTCCACTCTTTCCTACTTATGACCACAACCTCAACCCTATTTACTAAGATCTACCAGCACCTCACCACAGCCACAGTCAGCCAACAAGTCATGCATGTGCCCATGAAATATCTTCAACATCCACCATATGCCTACTCAACAGACATCAAGATAGCAGTTTGCCTTTGATTCTAGCTCCATCTAAACTCACCAATCAACCCATCATCGATCAATCAAGCAACCTGACATTGTGGCACCATCACCATACCTAGATTTGCAAGCTCAACCCCTTGTCTTCCACTCTGCATGCATGTTTTCTCTAGCACTTCGTATCGCTACCTAGTGTTCATAGTCCTTCTCTAATGCAATCAATCACCACACCCAACTAATCAAGATTATCCACATGTGCTCTTGTGGGCTCCGAAAATTCACCACCGACCTCTCGATGAAGAGAGTATTGTAATAACCGAAAAAAAAAATACAACTGCCGCGACGGTTAGCCGTAGAGAGAAAAATTGAAAGGCGGGCTCGGTTTCGGGTTGCCGAAACCGAACTCCCAAAACACGCGAGAGAGGGAGAGAGGGAGAAAGAGAAGGAGAAGGGGAAGACTCTACCCGTGCGTGCCCTAGCCGAGTGAGACAGCTTTCCGTGCGCCGATGATCGAAAGAGAGGAAGGAGGAGAGTCTTTCGTGCGTCGTCGGCCGAGGAAGAAGAAGAGGAGTTTCGTGCCCTAGCCGAGTGAGGCGGCTCCACGCCGTCGACATCGAGTCGCCGGAGGCTCTTGTGCGCCGACGACCGAGAGAGGAGAGAGCGAGGAGTGCGTGCGTGCGCAGAAGCCGACGGGAGTGCGTGACTTTGGACAAACGGCTTATGGGATCTTAGGGCAAAACCGAGAGGATATAGAGGTAAGTAAATAATTAATGTATATAATTATATGTTTAATTGAAATTTGATGTTAATGTTATTATCTCAAGTTTTAATTTAGGATTTATAATTTGACTTAAAGTTTATAGATTTCAACAAGAAATATAAATTGAGAATATGTAGAATGAATCAAAGTTAAGTAATTAAGTATTAAACCTTTACATATGAAATATAATTGAAAATTTAATAAAATATTAAACCCATGTTAAGTTATATTATCGTTAATTAATTTAAAAATGTTTTAAGGTATGATAACATTAAATCTGATATATTAAGTCATTTTAACACTTAATATTTTATATTACGAAAAATAATAGGATTAATATGATTTAGATGTATTATATATAAATTAGGCATATCATTATATTAAATAAATTAAAGGTTAATTTAACTTGATTTAAAATACGATGAATATTAATGTGAGCGTCGATTAATAAAAAAGATATCTGAAGTATTATATGAATAAAATAAAATAAAATACGTTACTTTTAATATTGATCCAAATCAATATTTTATTCTATAGGAATTTCAATTAAGGAATGAAGCATTAAAAGAAAGGAGATTCAAGAGGAAACTGCAAGTTAAAGTAGGTAATTATATTCTTATATTTATGATAAAATTTCCTTTAATTTCTTGTGATGAAATGCATGTTTATATGATTATGACTCTTTCATGCTGAGTTGTGATTATTTTCCTTTTCTTCATAAATTATGATGCATTTCGCTTTCTTACGTATTTGGATAATAACAAATGTTAGGCATATTATCATTTATAAAGTTAACTGAATTGCTGTTAGTTATGAATTAAAATGCATAGATGTATAATTGTATGTTATGAATGTGTATGTTGAAAGTGAAGTTCACCTTAGATCGGAGGGGCCTTGATATACCGCGTCAAATGATGAAAAAGTATGAAATTGGAAATGGTAATAGTAATATTCTTATCCTGGATGAGTATTGATAAAGGTTTAAGGTGACTCACAAGACGGATGATAAATGTAAAAGTAAAAGTTTATCTGAAATGTTTATATATCTATCCCATATGTTTGATTGTTTGAGCAAATTTCTTTATACGTGAAAATAAAAGCGGCGTCATCACCAGTTCTACCTTCTTGTTCTTATAGTGTAACATAATTCATTTAATTTATATTGTTAGTTGTTTAATTTTTTTGTCATCCTAAATGTCACTAATAGAAGGGAGAGTTATGTTTATCGTCGTAGACTTGGAGATAGATAATTATGCCGCTTATGTTAAATTATATTTAAATTGTATGTCATATGAACTTTTGTTATATATATGTGTGAAATTGTTAAATGATTTGTGGATTGTGACTTTTGTATGATTGGAGATTTTAATTAATTGAAAGAAGTGTCATTAAAGTTTTTCTATCTTATGATGCTCAGATTGATATTCCAAGTTGGGGCCGTGATAAGTATGATTATGTGTGAAATTTTCGTAAGGTAGATGGAATATTAGATAAGACACTACTGGAGATTTACCCTCATTTTTGTGAGGACTTTAGATCAGTTCCCGGGTTTCTATAAAAACACATAAGTTAATTACTCTCAAGAGAACGATTAAATAATTTTTCGCTAAATGCGTAGCATTATAGTAGCGCTGGAGTTTTGAAATTTAGGTTTATAATTTATGAAATTCATCATCTTTTACTTGAAGCGGATGGTTGGGGGAATGATGATGTGCCCGATCAAGATCCCATAGTTACGTGTCCGGGATGTCGTGGTCTACTTAATCGAGAAGGTAGTCAACTTGTAGAATGATCCAGCGATAGCTTGAGTTGTTGTTGAGAGCATATAGGCCCGGGTGTTTATCTAAGAAAACAAACTTAAATCCACCTTAGCTAACAGAGGGTTTTTTGGCTCTATCAAGTGCACCCTATGATTCACATCTCATGGGGTAGAGCCATTGGGGAATATACGGGCTACATTAGTGAATGTGATATAATAGTGTCATTTGGGCCCGTCGAGAAGAACTCGATCGTGGCGAATCATGTGGAGCTTAACCAAACCAGGCCAAAGCGTCTTTCTTAGATAAGATTGATTGAGTAAACATAGTTGTGCAACGACTTACTTTGTTAGAGTTTTCTTTATTCGACAAACAATTGCAGAAGGTTGATGAATTGAATTTTAGCTTCAAATTTTGGATATTAAATTTCATTTAACTATTTAGAATATAATGATTTATCAGATTTTATATTTCTGTTGATAATTAATTTGGATTAAACTGATTTGAGCTTTGGCGCATTTTGATAGTATCCCTCCGGTTGAAATCCATTCAACCACTATGATAGATGAGCCCGATCATTTAGTTTATTCTTCCGGGATCCTTCTTTCTTAATTTAATAATAGATGATCGGTCCATATTTATATTTTGAGAATTTTGAATTTGAGGTTATTGAATATAAATATCTTTGATATTTTGATAATGATGACCCTCAAGTTGATATCTTCAATCAACTCAGCCATCATTGGGGTGTGAATGATTGAATATTCACATTGTAATTTGATAATTTTATTTTTTAAGATAGAATCCCTCTGATTGAAATCTACAATCAGTGCAATCATCACTGTGATAGACTTTATCAACTTTGTTCTTTTGTTAGGAGAGCACCAAGTCCACAACTTGCATTTAAAAATTTAAATTTGAGATACAATGATTAAAAAAATCTGAACAATAGTAATCCCCTCCAGTTAAAATTTACGCTCCCCGCCATCTCATTGGACTTTTGCTTTTACTTTTCTTAAAAGGATCAAGTCATGACTTCATGAATTTGGATTTGAGATGATTTAACATAAATACTTTGAAAATTTAGATAATAACCCCTAGGTTAGATTCTACAATCAACATCATTTAGGGTTGACTAGTCACTATTTGCTTGTAGATGATTGGATCTACAACCAAAACTTGTGATTGTATTTTTCATATTAAAATAGAGAAATAATTATTTTAAATTTGGAATTTCTCCATTAAGGCTTTTGATCGTTATATGCAAATGAACAAATCAAAACTTGTGTTTAGTGATTGAGCATTTGATTTAGAATCAATACTGTCAATTCCTATTTTGCGATTGAATTGATTAGGGACTACGACTTCTATATAGATAAAGCGACCCGAGTCCAATTTCAATTTCATTGAATTTTGTGCAATTTATAAAATTTGTACGCTTTACGAGGCAATTAAAACTATGCCTGAGATACTCATGAAATGTGTAAGTCAATTGAGAGTATTTGCACACTTCTTAAAGCATTTGAATTTATATCATCTCATTATATACACAAATCTTGAAGCAATAAGTAGAAGTTTTACTGCCACGTAATGTGTATACATTTTAATTTTATTTGAGCATAATTGATCACTCGTGCACATTTTAGCTTAATCTACATGAAGCTTACATTGAGATGCATGTAAACTTCATTTCCATAAGTTGCTTACACGCATTTTCAAGCATTTTACTTGAGTGTATTGGCTTTATAATGCATGTAAGACTCATCTCCTTATAATATTTACATGCATCTTGGTATGATAGACTTATATGTGTAATTGCTTTGGAGTATCTACGAGTATCTTAAAAGCAGCTTGATATGGATGTCTATCTAATATATTGGGCTTTAGGTTTGATAACCTCACTTCATGGTCATTTAAGGTTCTCTTATTTATCTCAATATAGATTGTCAAACAATCATATATTCAACAAGAAGTTGCATTCATGCTCATTAGCAAGCTATTAGATTTAGTAGAATAGTTATTGAGTTCAATTAAACTTTGCTTCGAGTTCAATTGAAGTCTCATTTGTATATAGATTCAAGAGATCTCAATGTCACCACAAATTTCATTTAAGTTTTATTCTAATATGATTTTTGCAAATTCATTTTTTGTTTTAGGAATTTGTATTTTAATTTAATATCAATTTTGACTTCAATTTATACTTTGAGTGTCCTTTATTGTCCCTTGTTAATCCAGATTCTGACGAAATTTCGGCAACACCTCCCCTAACCGGAGAGATTTCTACCAAAGCTAGGTTTGTCCACCCATCTAAAAAGACGTGCATGGGTAGTGTTTTGCAACACCGCCGCCGTAAAACTTCCAACCTACCCGTCTAAAAATACGCGCATAGATTCTTTGAGTACCTGCATGAAATTAAACATAACATTTTTTGCACATACACACATTTTTATACATTTGTGAACGATGTGAGGCGACGAGGAGAAAGGAGGAGCAGCGTCAGTGGAAGAGGAGGACATTGGTAGTTGTGGTGGCATAGTAGATGATTTCAAGTGCTTATCAAGGCAGAGGCGGAAGCCTGCATGGGTAGTGGCAGCGTCGGAGGAAGCAGTTGGTTAACGGAAGAATGGGAATCTCAAAAATGAGGAGACGAATGGGAAGGATTCGTTCGGCTTCAGCAGGGAAAAAGGAACGGAGGAAGGAACAGAGGGAGGAGGCTAGTTCGGCTGGTATGCGGTTCGCCGGAGAGGTGCTCGGGATGGACGAAGCTCGCTAGGCAACACGGGTCGGACGAAGAGGCTTGCGTGCGGCTCTCGTGCGGTTCAACGAAGAGGCACTTGGGATGGACGAACCGAGAGGGAGACTTCCCTGTGGTTCGCATGCGGGAGGGCTGCGACGCTCGGGTACGGGAAATCGTGTGGAAGCTATGTCGCTCAAGGAAATAGAATTAGGGCTGTGAATAGGAGTTGAGATTAGGGTTAGGTGAGAGGGTATTTATAGTATTTTATTTATTTGATTAAAAGTTAATCATAATTGAGATTTTTGCACCGACATTGTTACATGGATAATATATATGTTAATTTTAGATTTTTCTAATATTAATTCTCGCAATCCGTTTGATCGGAATTTGGTTTATATGTCGCTAATCAAATCAAATTCGATTTCATTGCTCGATACCGATATTCGCAATTGATACGAATTGGCGCTGAACAATCTCATTTGAAAGGTTTCAACGTTTCAATGCTAACGGTGCGATTATTTTTGCGAACGGAGGTCGTCTGGGCATTGTCGTAGCTTCATGACCTCGATATCGCGTGGCGTCGGCGCTTCTGATTCGGCCGTTGGGTATATATATATATATATATCGATAATTTCGATGTTCGAATGCGATGGCGAGTTTCGTCAATCGGTCATTTCGGCGATTTTGGCGATATGTATTTCAACTCCGTTTACGTGTTGTTCTTCCGATTTTCGATATTAGACGGTGCGATCGGCTGGACGGTCATTTGATAGATTTCAATGTTTGTTTAATGGTGTGATCAATTTTAGGAGGTCGTTTGAGTATCATCACGACCTCCCAACTTTGTTATCGTGTAGGCGGCGCCTCCTCGATCGATCGTGGTCGAATTGTCACGTATATTCTGATTAATGTCGATGTTCTAAATGCGATGACAAAGTCCGTTTGTCGATCGAAGATCGTTTCAACCAATTTCGGCGACGTCGAGTGTATTTCACTCATTTGCGCCTTGTGCGAGTCGTCGATCTTATCTTATGAGCTCGACTCGACTCATGGCGCATGCATGGAGGTGAACAACTCTCACTGCCATTCATCATCTTTCACACACCTTTATCATGTGACACTACCAATTTCGGCGACGTCGAGTATATTTCAGCTCCGATTTGCGCATTGTTGCATCCGAAGTCGATCGACCTTATCTTATGAGCTCGACTCGACTCATGGCGCATGCATGGAGGTGAACAACTCTCACTGCCATTCATCATCTTTCACACACCTTTATCATGTGACACTACCTATGTGACCTAGCAAGCCCATTCTACAACCCTCTATCTCACCACAACACTATTGCAAATTATTGCACCATCATCCACACGAATATTGTCTATACACTTATGTCCAATATCTCATCCCCTTCATGGAAACCAGCTATCAAAATATTTTATTAGATAGATATCCTATTACTAATTGTCCTCTATTTTTTTTTGTATTTTCTTTTATTATCAAGCTTATTTTTCATCATATGGCCATACTCTTCCACCATTTGTATGACATCATATCTTTGTAGGCAATCAAAATATGATGTTTATGGTGACTATAATAATGAGTAAAATAAGTGCTAAAAACGTCACCCTTCATACTTCTACCATGATCCTTATAAGAATCATTATTATGAGAAGAATCACAATTCTAGCTTTTCTAGTCACAATGCTCATGCACCCTACTCATTAAAGCACCAAAAGGGTAAATCATATGGTTCATATCATGATAATTATCATGATGATCATGTATATTCTCAACTTTAAAATTGTGATAAAAAAATCTTAGAACATACTCTCATCAATAATATCATGATTCTAATTGATCATATCATGAAGTCATGCCCACTCTCATCTTTGATATGATACTCATCCAAAGCCAAACGACTTTGATTGGTTATCTACTAAATATAATCAAGCTCTAGTCAACATAGACCACATGATGAAATATTCAACGCTAAATTAGACTGGTGCCCTCAGGAAATAAAAAGTCTTAAATTACATCTTGATCTAGTATCTCCAATCTCAACTCCATTAGTCTCATTATATCACTCACGTTCTGTGTTTGAGCCCGAGCATGATGATGTGTTTAATCTTGAGGTAGACATTATGCTTGAGGTTGAGTTCGAGCTAAATGTTGCCCCAAAGTTGGAGAAGCCTTCAACCATTATTGCTGCTCCACAACATCTACAAATAAAGATACAAGTTATTTTCTAACAACTATTGCTGTTTGTCTATCTACATCTTCCAACATTAAATTGTCTTATTGGTGCTTAGATGCAGAGGCATAATGTAAGGACATTCAAATTTCTCACTTATAATAATGGTTGTAATATAGGCTGCTCCTTAGCTCCAAATATTGTTACTAGCTTCTTCATTCATAAAGATTTCATACATCCACCATTGACATGATTACAAACTAATTAATGCATTATTTTGTCTGGTTGTCAAGATTTTCTTAGTTTCAATTTATGAAACTAGTCCTCATGCTATGCAGTTCAATATGGCTTTCTCAAGAACGCGCTAAGATTTCAAGTGGCTCACAAGAGTTTCGTAATTAGAATTCTCAAGACATTCTTGCTAAGATTATTGATTTGACTTGGGATCATGTAGACATGTGAAGCCGAAGGCCTAGATCCTTTTATAGGTGATCAATTTCACATTTTTGCTACTATTCATGATACCATTCTCAGAATTGCCTCTACCACCAATAAGGCCACCGCCTGCTAACTGTTTAGAGAAGAGTTTTTTTTTATTCAGGTAAATTAATTAGGTTCATCATGATTGAATGAATGATGGTTATTAGACTCTTATCTAAATCAATCATTACCACATGTTTATTTAATTTTTGCATAAGCTTTAAATTTATTTTAGCCATATAGCAAAGACACATTATTTCATTATTTTATTGGTTTGATGTACTTAAGTATTAAGGACCATAATCTATATACAAGTTGCCCTAGGGCTGCCTGATTATTGATTGTATGATATATCGAAAGAATTATTGCGTTGCTAGTTTTCCCCTCCTTCTGGCTCTGTCACTCTCTTCCTTTGTATTTCTATTTATTCCCGTACATTTCCTTTAATGCAATTTATAGATAGAAAATTACCTAGAAAGCGTGAAATATATAAAACATCATCTAAAGTTAATGATTTTCTAGAGACAAAGAAAGAGATCCATCAGCAACAATGCCAAGTAAAGATGTTATGGAAGTGAAAAAATAATAGCCAACCTGCATATGGGAAGAAACACTGAAATCTAAAACCCAAAATATAATAGAATGAACAAATGCGGTCAAACCAAAGGAGAAAACTGCATAGCGGCTGAAGTGCTCAATTGGGAGGGTTAAAGGAGTCAATCATAGGAAAGAGAAACTAAACTAGGATTTCTGATAGAATCATTTGGGATAGAGACAAAGACATGCTGAGTGGTTGAAGGATAAGCAATGTTTCCCTAATAACAATGAAAGGAGCGATTAGTCCTTTAATAAGGCTAACAAAGTGGAAAAGAACTGCAACCATGACCAAAGTTACTACACCACGACCACCATATTCACTGTTACAATGAATATACCTTTGTCAACAACAAAAGCCTTTCGATTAAGATTAGAAGAAAACAAAGCAGCGAGCATAGTGACCCAGAGAATTTGTAAGACAGTGATGGAGATGTTTGGAAAATCATAGTAGACTATTAATGAACTAGAACAAGGTGGTGAGAAGAATGAAGATAAGAAAGAACTTGGAAACAAGAAATTCCTTGTTTTTTGTCAAGTAGTTGGATCAATGGTAAAGGGACAGCATGGAAAAGTTCATCCAAATTGCCATTCAAAGTATTGTAGCACTATTTTAATAGATTTACAACATGTTATAAAAGAGTATATCAAAGTAGATAGTGAATATCCAAGAGATATTATTGTCTTGAAAGTGGAATGGATAAAGTCTGGCATCCAGTTGAGAATCTCCTACAACATAACAGTGGAAACAATAGTAGGTTCGAGACTATAAAACATTCATTGTGAGAACCACATAGTCAAAAGCTTTCAATTTGGTGTATTCAATAGTATCCTCTTGCATTTAATTCTTAGAGGACAATTTAAAAGGCAATCTTCCTAGATTTCAAATACAAATTAGAGCCCATTTCTTCAAAAATTCTCCTACCGAACAAAGGGAGCACTCACTCAAGAATATTAAATTTCAAGTTATGAAAGATAAAAAAACTCAGTTTATTTACCAGCATATTGTATCATCAATATCACATAAATTAATGCCTGTAAATGCATTTCTATCATACAACAACAACTTTTATCTACTACGTGGGATCGCTACATGAATCCTTCTCTATTGTGTCCTATTAAATGTCGAATTCTCATTTAATTCTAATAAACAAAGATCATTTTTATACATCCTAACAAAGTCTTTTTAGGTCTACCTCTAACTTTCTTAACATATGGCAAATCTAATACATCTACTCTCCTAATCGGGTCATCAGACGACCAGCACTTTATGTGACCAAACCATCTAAGACGACTCTCTCTAATATTATCTACCAGTGGAGCTACTCCAACCTTTTTATGAATATATTCATTTCACATTTTATCTCTAAGAGTAAAGTCACTCATCCACTTGAACATCCTCATCTCTACAATACTTAGTTTTATGCTTCTCTTTTACTGGCCAAAATTTTGCACCATAAATCATTGCAAATCTTATCACCATCTTATAAAATTCTCCCTTAAATATAAGCAGTACCTTTCTATCACACAACAGGACAGATGCATTCCTCCACTTTACCATCCAACTTGACTTCTACTTATAACATCCCCATCTATTTCACCATTATTTTGAACAATAGACTCGAGATATCTAAAACATTCATTTTTTTAATGACTTGATCACCCAATATCACAACACAATCACTAGAACTTTTACAACTAAAACTACACTTCATATATTCAATTTTAGATCTACGAAAACCTTTAAACTCTAAGATTGACCTCCAGAATTCAAGTTTCCCTTGGACTCCCTCTCTAGTCTTATCAACAAAAAAAAGTTATTAGCAAAAAGCATACAACAAAGTACAACCTCCTATAAATGCCTAGAAAAAAACCCATAACTAAAGCAAAAAAAGATATGAGCTTAAAGCCGATCCTTGATGTAATCTAATTGAAATAAAAAAATATTTTGTCAATCCTACTTATGATTGAACACAAGTAAAAGTATCCTTAATGACTTAAATATAACCAATATTAACTCCTTTCTTTACTAGAACTCTCCATAGCACTTCTCTTAGAACTTGACCATATGCTTTCTCTAAATCAACAAATATCATATACAGATCCTCCTTATTTTCTCTATACTTCTCTATCAAACTTTTCAACAAATGTATTGCAACCATGACAGATCTACTCAGCATGAAATCAAATTGATTTTGAGAAACTTTTGTATCACATTGCAACCTATGCTCAATTACGCTCTCCCATAATTTTAATGTATGACACATTAACTTAATTCCTCTATAAATTGCACACACTTGTGAATCACCTTTATTCTTAAATATGAGAACCAACAAATTCTTTCTCCACTCATCTAACACCTTTTATCTTTAAATAACATTAAAAAAATTAGTAAGCTAAAAAATTCCTTGATCTCCTAAGAATTTTCACACTTCTATTAAAATATCATCAGATCCTACTATGTTTCTACACTTCATTTTCTTTAAAACTTCTCTAACTTCAAATATACTAATACGACGATAAAAATAAAATTCTTTACTTTTGTTTAAATTAAGATTGCTAAAATCAATCATATTCTCAAATCTTTTCATTGAAAAGTTTATCAAAATATCTCATTCGCTTATACATACAAGAAAAATACTTTATGATTTTCATCCTTAATACACCTTCCTTGAAGTAAAATTTTACTTCACATATCTTTTTGCTTGGCTAACTTATACATACATGTTTCACCTCCTTTGATATCATAAATACAATAAAACAAAATGATGCAGATAATGCAATAGCAATCACTAAAATTCATTTCAATAGTAATATTACATAAAGTAAGAATGTAGCGCCACCATCATATTGGTGATTTTAACATATACTAATGCAACATCAATAATCAATAGAAGAAAAATCATTACATCACCTCAAGTGTTCCACTCTTTTTATATAACAAATTTGCACAAAAACAGAGCAAACATCACAATTCCTCTTAAGATTGGATGAGGTAGGGTAGGTTTTCCGAAATGATTGAAAAGATGCAAAAGATTGATTTCCAGCCATCAGTTATTGAGGATCACATGATAAGGTAGTTCAAATTGGTTTACACACACAACAGAAAAACAACCTTCTTCACTAAATAAACGCATGTCACAACCCAAGTTTGGCAGGACAATATGTTCATAAATGTAACTAAATAAAAAAAAATGATTTTGATATGCCAATTTTACACCTTTCCTCAAAGCTCGATCAATGTGTATCAAATTCCAAAAAAAAAAAAAAAAAAACTCATATATGATTAAAATTAGCAAATGAAAAATAAAGTGAAATTAATGCATCATAGAAATAAAAATTTGCATGATGAGGACATATAACACTGCCTTTGCTTGAATGTGTAAGATTTAAATTAATGAAGCACAACATGAAAGATAGAAAAAGGATTATAAATAAAAAATTGTCCTGAAGAAACATCAAAAAACAAATGAAAAAAATAATAAATCGTTACCAGTTGTAGATGTTAGTTATACGCCCATATTCTGCAAAACACAAAGGTGCATGTTAAGTCAAGATCAACAAAAGTTGATTAAATGAAAGAAAAACTTTGAAAAACAATCATAGCATGACATTAAAAATCATAAATTACAAGTGTCAAATATCTCATCTTAAAATTGAAATTGTAACTACATTACAGGTGGTAAAAAGTGTAGTTTCATAACCACAATTGCCAAACCCAACTGCAAATTGCTTCTCAATTATAAATAAAAGAAAAGAATTAATGAATTTCAAGGTTATACACACACACATGAGCATATATAGATATCTGCATGTCCATAAAGAGAGAGGGCTTGGTGCTACATATGAGAAATAGAGGTGATGTGTAAGCCTTGAGGCAAATCGGGCCATAAGCGACAACAATAACAACAACAACAACAAGCTTTTATCCTACTATGTGGGGTCGCGACTACAAGAATCTTTCTTCTCCATTATGTCCTATTAAGCATTAATTTTTCAATTAATTCTAATAAACTAAGATCAATTTTTATGCATCCTAACCAAGCCTTTTTAGGTCAACCTCTAACTTTCTTAACATAAAATAAATCTAATACATCTACACTCCTAACTAGATTATCGAACAACAAATGTTTTATGTGACCAAACCGTCTAAAGCGACTCTCTCTAATCTTATCTGCCACTGGAGCTACTCCAACCTTTTCATGTATATATTCATTTCGCATTTTATCTCAAAGAATAAAGCCACTAATCCACTTGAGCATCCTCATATCTGCAACACTCAATGTTATGATTCTCTTTTACTAGCCAACATTCTGAACTATAAATCATTGCAAGTCTTACCACCATCTTATAAAATTTTTCCTTAAGTACAAGCGATTTTCGATCACACAAGCCAGATGCATACCTCCACTTCAACCATCCAACTTGAATTCTACTAAAAACATCCCTATCTATTTCACCATCATTTTGAACAATAGATCGAGATATCCAAACGCTGACTCTTTGTAATGACTTGATTACCCAATATCACAACACCATCACTAAAATTTTTACAACTAAAATTACACTCCATATATTTAGTTTTAGATCTACTCAAACGAAAAGCTTTAGACTCTAAGGTTGACCTCCTTAATTCCAATTTTTCTTAGACTCCCTCTCTAGCTTTATCAACAAGAAGAATGTCACCAACAAAAAGCATACACCAAGGTACATCCTCCCGTAAAGGCCTAGTAAGAACATACAATAATTAAAGCAAAAAGATATAGGCTTAAAGCCAATCCTTGATGTAATCCAACTGAAATAGAAAATATTTTGTAGATCTTCCTTGTGTTTGAACACAAGTAACAACTCTAGTATACATATCCTTAATGGTTTGGATATAACCAATATTAACTCCTTTCTTTTCTAGAACTCTCCAAAGTGCTTCTCTTGGAACTTTATCATATGCTTTCTCTAAATCAATAAATATCATATATATATCCTCCTTAATCTCTCTATACTTCTCCATCGAACTTCTCAACAAATTTATAGCAACCATAGTAGACCTACCTAGCATGAAACCAAACTGATTTAGAAAAACATTTATATCACATCGTAACCTATGTTCAATTACTTTCCTATAATTTTAATGTATGCACATCAACTTAATTCATCTATAATTTGCACACTCTTGTGTATCATATTTATTCTTAAAAATAGGAATAAACAAACTCTTTCTCCACTCATCTGACATCTTTTTAGTCTTAAAAAAAAATTAAAAAGATTAGTAAGTCATTGATCTTCTAAGCATTTCCACACTTCTATTGGAATATCATCAGGTCATACTGTCTTTCCACATTTCATTTTTTTTAAGCCTCAACAACATCAATTTTACTAATATGATGATAAAAACAAGAATCTCTAAATTTAAAATTTTAAAATTTTAAAAAAATTGAGATGCATTAAATACAATTCATAAAAAAACCCATGAAAATATCATAAAACCATCCGCAAATTATTTGGAAAGGTGTTGTTTCAAAGTTATTATTCTCATCTTTATCCAAATTTACAACAAATATATCCATTGATCCTTGAGTTGCTCTATCTGAAGAAAGAACAAACTTTCATCATCACCTTCAACACTAGAATCATCTTATTGAAAACCAAAGTAACAACAATTCTCAATCATTTGCTCCATATTACTTCAAGCAATATCTCCTGAGGTAGTATAAATTGTCAAATATGTAGGCATTCCTTTTTAACATCATTTGATAATTTTTCAAATGCTCCAACTTTAGATGTCTAAAAAAACAATTAAAATAAGAGAAAATTAAAAAGTATTTAAAAATAAATTAAAATTAAAAAAAGAAATTTTTAAAACATTTAAAAGAAAACTACAAACAAATTAAGAAAAATAAATTGTATTAAAACAAAAAAATAGTTAAAAGAAAATGAAAACAAACTAATTAAAATAAAAAGAAGAGAAATTTTTGTTTTGAAAAATTAAAGCACTAGCGCCAACTCACAGCGCTCAAAGCTGAAGGCCACTTGCAAGCTTTCCTCGCAATAACAGTCAACAATCAACTAGCACACAATGCCCTCAACTACTGTTTACAAGCGCTCGCTAGTGCTCACGCAACTACTCTCATTCACTATCCTCTCAAATCACAGCCCTCTATCTCCAATCAACAAAGCATTAATTAAGCATCGAGACGCTTATTGGACACTTAATGGTGATGATGCATGACTCATGGAGGGCACATCTACATATATATATATATATATATATATATATATATATAAGCATTTGACTTGAGGAGCATGTCTAGAATGAAAAAAGCATAAATCTTGCTCATGCCAGAAAATTGTAAGCATCGAGACGCTTATTGGGCACTTAATGGTGATGATGACTCAAGGAGAGCAAATCTATCACTTTTTTTTAAGCAATGCCAGTCATTGCAACTTTTAAGGAGAGTGTTGAGCTTTATCAACTCTCTTGCAATTAGATGAAACAAAAACTTGTGAATGTCATTGACTTACGTGAGGATAATAATGCCAAAGAATGTTGTTTCTTAAGGTCAAAACGTTTGGTCATATTTCAAATATTTAGTCTGGTATGCACATAAATATTATTTGGCATCAGCAACTTCTGCTAAAGATAATAAGGAGTGTTCTACAGCGTATCTAGGAACCTCACGGATGACAACTTGAAGTGAGCCTGAAACTAAATGAACATGCCCAATTGATTTGGACCCTAAATGAACACAAGTATTAATAGTTTGATTTATGTTTTGGAAACTTAAAGACAGAATATTATATGAGAATCTGGACAGGAATAACCTATTTTCTATTAGTAAACCAGACTTTCCAAGTATTGACACATGCGTGTTTAATCTTCAAGGAAGAAAGCCTAGTAAGTCCACAGTCATAGGAATGAGCTTATAATCCTTGAAGCAATTTAGAAGATACGAGAACAAAGATTAGCTTGGAAAAATAATCATAATCAACCAAATTTCATGACTTAAAAGATATTCACATGCTTTTGCATGATAATTCAAGTTCAACTTTCATTATGATCTTTACAATAGCTATTTATAATAAAACTCAGAAGTGCAAAAATAAATTAAGGATTGTTGATGCTCCAGTTTCCATTGCAAACATTAAATCGAAGTGGGTTCTTTGATATCTTAAATCACAAAGATACCCTCAACTTTCAAGTTAAACAATGCAAAAAAAATCTAACTAATATAACATTATCAATGTCAAGCCTCATCACAGGCTGCCCTGCAACCAATGTCCTTCCAAAATTGGAGATTTTTTCAACTTAGCAACACTAAAAAAATCCGATCATAACAATTTATGTAAAGTTTGGGAATATTTGTGAGTGTGTGGGCAGCTATATTGAAAGCAGACATTAAATATCATTCTTCACAGCACAATACAGAAAAAAGGTACAAAGGATGAGCATAGAATTTAAAACCTTTAATTTGTTGCTTGATAAATGCTTTGCCAACTTCAAAAAAGAGAATCTGATGGATCAAGAAGATATGTGCACCACCGTGGGTCCCCATTGACAGTGTTCCTAAATAGAAGATAATGCAAGCAGCACTTATCATCTAGAATTAATTAATGTCGAGAAGATGTATGAAAATAAATAAATAAATAAAAATTGGACCCAATGCGTGTATATAATTTTCCTCTCACACTCATGAGACAAACCATTCTATTGTGATTCTATCTCGATCCTACCAAAGATACAACCCCATTGATAAACCTCTTAATTGCAGTTTCATAAGTAGCAATAAGTTAAGAGCACCATGCTTAGTTACAAATAATTAATATTCCAACTAGCACATGATTGATGTTGATGATTCTAAGTTAAATTCTCAATGCCCTGATGTAAAACCATGGGCTACACAAACTGCTGATCATGCATGTAGACCAATTAAGCATATAAAAAAAAAAACATAAAATGGATATATCCTGTCTAGTTAACTGTCAATAAAGTTATATTTCACAGGAAAGAGCTTAGGGAAGTAGATATATGCCTGTGAATAATAGACAACGACCTAGAAAATAAATTTTATATTCCAATTTTAAACACGATAAAAGGTCAAAATGGCTAATTTACTCCCATGCCTAAAACTTGCACTGAAAACTGTAATATCCATTAATTTAATGTCTAATTAAATTTGTTTTAGCTAATTAACCCGTTATCAGCGATATCAGCACTAGGTGCTACATGTACTTGGATTAAAGTACTCGACGCGATATGGCGGATCGATCGGTAATTTCATTTCCTTCCATAGCCGCGCCTATTTCATTTCCTTCACGCCAGTTCTTCTCCTCCTTTCCCATTCCTCGCCAGATCGATAGATTTCCGCGTTTCTGGCCGCCCCGGATACGAACGCCGAGCCGCCCCTTTCCTTCCTTCGGCCGACTTCGCCGCCTCAGACGCTGACGCGGCGCAAAAGAATCCGTCGGCTGATTGAACCGCCAGATCCGTAGCACCTTCCGGACCGCGCTTACGCCATCGCTTAAAACGCCAGACATGTAAGTCCTGGAACCGACGGGTTGGAAAATCCGTAAGTCGCCGGTCGAAATCTTAACCGATCGGCTCTTGAATTTCTCGCTCACCGATCGGGAAATTTAGAGAATTTTGTAAATTGCTAATTTTCTTTCCCTATCCCTTTTCTTTCAGCCTTCCTCGTTGAAATGCGAAATGTGATCGGAAATCGAACGGCCACAGGTGACAGAATTACAGATTAAATGATTTGTGATCGACATTGTTGAATTGGTAATTGATAAGCAGAATATCGGCATTAAGATACTTTGGAGTCATCGATTTCAAAGTTATGATATATCAATTTCGCGTAAGATCGGGATTATGAGTTTCATTTACGAGTTTCACGATAAGATAAGAAGAGTTATTTAACGACAGGTTGTAGAATCGCATCAATGACATCACGACACCGGGCAGACATAATTGCTAATGTAAATTCGCTTTATTCCTGCTGTATGTCGTTTACCATTTCAGATAAATTGTATGAACATATCTCGTATATAATTACAAACGCTTATTACTGACCAAGATAGACATCGATTTATACCGATGATTTATAATGATAAAGACGTTAGCATAAGATATGATTTCATGGAAGATATAAATGTTTGAAAACATGTTAACGTAAGAATGCATAAAAGCGAAATGTCGAAAAAATTGCGATAGAAGATGTACGGGAATCCGCAGATAAAGAAAAGCTCGACGAGATTAGCCGACAGTGATCTTAGATCCCCACTGACATTTTGGGTTGTTAGTCTAACCTGCCATACAGTATGTAGATGGTTCCTACCGCTTTACCTACGTTTTAGTCGACGTCGCGACGACTTTTTTATAAGTCAAAACCTACGAATTATAAATACATTTCTAAAATGATTTGATATAATCAGAACCTAAATGATTTAATTAAAATTATCGCCTCGACATCGATACGATTTAACCTACAAAGATATTATTCGCTTATATTGTTATATCTCTACAAAGACCTACAAAGATATCGTTCAACAGATTGACATTATACAAAGATTTTACCGCTTTTATTTACGCTTGTTTACCGCTCAGATCGAGCTTTTTAAGATTCTTTCGTCTCACTGCCTTTAAATTTTACGATGCTACTGATAATTTCGTGAAAAAGCAGTAGTTTTACCGCTTATTGAATCATAATTTTGCTTAAAGGCTTTTTCGGACGCATAAATTAAATGCTTTTCCGCTTTATTTATTAAAGATTTCACGCCAAAGATTTCATGAGCATGATAAATTAAGAAGATATTTAATGAAGTTAATGATGATTGACAGATACACCTTTCACTTGCTTCCGCAATAAAGACCGCGGAACGTTTGGAATGGTCAATCGAAATATCCTATTTTGTTATTCTGACACCCAAGATAAAGGGTCAGCCACGAAAGTGGTATCGAGCAATAAAGGTGAGATGAGCAAAAAAGATTGAAGCAATAAGAATGGAAGCATTTGGATTTGGATAAGTGTTGAATCGATCAATACAGTTTTATGGGTTAGAATCTATATGTTCTTAATAATTTCATGCATGTATGATATTTAATACATGTATCATATAAATACTTTTTTATAATTACGATTAATTTCAAATGCGAATGCAAATACAACGGAAGACAACCTGCGGTGGTAGATCGGCGAATTGCAAGGGTAGTTTCCCGATTTGCGCTGGAACAAAAAATCGCGACTGGGCAGATGGTAAGTGGATCAACATTCGAGGATCTTTCAAACGCTCAAACCACCAAAGATTCGCGGAGCCGATCCTATAAGCAAGATCGCTTAAAATTGGAAAAATTCGATGATTTTTCCCGAAAACGTAAGAGTAAGACGGCTACTAGATAAGGAAGCGGCAGTGCTCAACACGAGAAAGATTTGACCGAAATCCTATTACTCGATCAAATGGGATGAATTTCAAAAGATTCAAAGATTATTCCTCCATCACCGACTGCTTTACAAGACAAATTTTTCAATCTAACTCGCTCAAAACTATAATATATAAGTCGAATTCACTTCTCTTTCTGATATGCCCACATTATATCAAGATACGCGAAGAAATGCCATGATTTCATGGCGTAGATCAATTAAGATCGCACAAGACTTTCGATATCGTGAGTTCTCGCGTTAATAAAGGGCTAAGAAAAATGAGTTGAATTTTTCCAAGCAATGGGATTTACAAGAAAACGCAAAAGTTTCTAGCTGATTTGCCTAAGAAATTTAAGCTCGATGATTTAAACAAATTCAATCGAGAAACCTATTTCATAAAGTGAAAAGACATTTTGGTCAATGTATGGATCGCGAGATGTTACGATGTGGTCGTTGGACATCGCAACCGACCGCCTTTGAGAAGAAGAAGGATATAAAATCATACAATTATCGCGACGGTCAACAAAGAAAATTTTGGAAGCCTGAAGCCGTAACACACAATTTTAAAACCTTCAATTCAAGAAAAGGAGAAACTTGAACTAAAACCAACCCTCCAAAAGAGTTTTGCTATCACTCCACAAGAAGCAAAGGAATCAAATGAAGTGGTATCGTGATGCTTAAAATTTCGATCATTCGGTTCGCTCGTTGATTCGCTCACATTCTGCTCATTTCGATTCCTTTTTCGCCAGCTTTACTACTGACGCTATTTATTTCACCAGATTGAATGCAGAATGCTTCGCTGATAATAATACAAATAAAATGTGTTGACATTAACATTCAAGATAAACACTTTCCTACGACTAATTATCTTACCAATCGACATTTTGACGTTATACTGTATGGATTGATCAAATATTTTGCAACAATTGAATGCCGAAGAGGAGAGTGAAATTTTGCATGCCCGTGAAAAATCATTTTATTTTTCTCAGATAAGAACGCCGCTTCTTCGACAATAAGAAGTTGAGTAAATATTTAAGCGGTGAAATCAGATTTAAAATTATGTGTTGAATAAGGAGGTGTTTGAATAAAAAACATTCCTTGTTTGAATTTTGATGTATCGAGGAATTACTGTGGTTGCCACCAACACGGTAGGAAGTCGATGCATACAACCCGGTAACTTCTATACATAAATCTCCACAGTGACTCCCCGCAGAATTACAATGTGAATTGACGTGAAAAGGATTTATTCGCCCAAAGAACTCACCGGAGTGCACCAGATTATTTGTTAAAAAGGATGGCTCATTATGTATTACATGAGTTAAATAAAGTGACAATCAAAACAAGTATCCACTACCGGCGATTGATGATTTATTTGATCAATCGGAGAGCCACAGATTTTCCGTGAATTTGATCCTGATATCATCGTAGTTAAAGACGATTTTTAAAACAAATTTTGGAACCGGTATGGATATTATGAATTTCTTATGCCATTTGTTTAACTAATGCCCTCGCATTTACTTAATGAATCGTGGAAGCCCTCGGGCCATATCATCTTTATCGATGATATTCGACGATTCTAAAACTAATGAAGAGTATGCAAATCATCCGGGATTGCTTAATTGTTAAGACAAAATCAATTATATGCCAAATTTTCAAAATGTGAATTTTGACGATAATCGCATTTCTCA
The DNA here is from genome assembly GCA_021442155.1 of Cymbidium sinense. Taxonomy (NCBI): domain Eukaryota; kingdom Viridiplantae; phylum Streptophyta; class Magnoliopsida; order Asparagales; family Orchidaceae; genus Cymbidium; species Cymbidium sinense. The sequence continues at coordinate 39,257,544 of CM038225.1, forward strand.
CATTATAAGCGCATGAGTTGATCCTCAAAAGTAAAAGAATTTTAGAATGGTCCGCCAAAGAATGTTACGTAAGTTCGCAAGCTGCTAGTTATTACAGAAGTTTGTCAAGAGATTTTCTCATATCAGAACGCCTCTATCTAATTTATGAGGGATATCAAATTAAATGACAACCGAATGCGAGCAGAGTTTTCAAGAATTAAAAAAAGATTCGACCACGCCCCGCTTTAGCTATTCCATCGTGAACCGGATTCCAAATATTTATTGATGCATCTTTAAAAGCGTTGTTTTAATGCGTAAGAATGCTTACGCCGAGACAATTAAAACCTCACGAAAGAAATTATCTCGCATGATTTAGAATTAAGAAATGCGATTTTGCTCTTAAAATTTGGAAATATTACTTATATGGAAAAAATGCTAAATTTTACCGATCATCGAGTCTTAAATATATTTTACACAAAAGAATCAATCTAAGACAGCATGCAGTTTATTAAAGATTATGATTTAGATATTCATTGTCTGCAAAGTTTTAATGAATCCAACATGATTAAGTCGCAAGTCACTAAAATGCAAAGTCGAGAGAATTGTGGGCTTCCAAATTTAAGTTAAGATTCAAATGATACCGATTTATCTCAATCGATTTTAACTTTATTCGAATCAAAGTAAACCTGATCGTGGATATCGAAATTCCTCGAACAAATCCATTAGTAAGCGTAATTTTACAAGTAGAGAGGGTTGTAAGAAATTACATGCGATGAATCGAGACAAGAAATTTTACAGGCTCATCGGGATATACTATTCATCCGTAGTTCAAAAATGTATAAAAGATTTAAAAGAACATTTTGGTGGTCATGAAGAAAGACATACCGAATATGTCTCTAAATGTCGCTGTCGATTGTTAAAGTTCGAGCATCAAAGACCCGGATTGTTACCATTACCTATACCGAGAAGTGGAAGAAATCAATGAATTTTATTATGGATTTCCTGATCTAAAGGTCGTGATAAGATGGTTGTTGATAACCAAGTCACCATTTCTTACCCATGAAACGTATGATTCAGATAAATTGTCCGTGATTATATGTTAAAGAAATCAGACTTCTGCCAAAAGTGATCGCTCTCGAGAGATGGAGATTTACGTGATTATGGAAAGGAATTCGAGAGGTTTGCACACGCTATGCCTTTTCATCCCAGACCGATGGACAATCGAAAGAACAATTCAAGTCCAAGATTTGTGAGATTATGTGTTTAGATTTTGAGGTAATGGAAGATCATATTCCATGATCGAAGTTTCATTACAATAATAAATACCAGATCCATGAAGCAATGGTCGAGTAGAACTCCATTGAAGTCGGTCAAGGAGAAAGACAAATAGCCGAGTTGATCAAGAAAATCGATTAATCGAGATAGAAGTCGCCGCGATCGCCAGAAGATACGACTTAAAGCATCGAGTAGAATTTCAAGGAGAATTTGTATTTTGAAAGTCAAACCTATGAAAGGAAGTAGTAGATTTGGTCACGGAGAATTGAGCCCCAGTACATGGACCTTGAAATCATTGAAAGGATTAGCATACTACGCTTCCTTTACCCATCGACTCGCAGACATTCACAACGTCTTTCACATTTCAATGTTGAAAAATGGATCACGATGCAGCGTAAGATTCCATATACCAAGTCAAATACAACCGATTTGACTTATGCATCGGAAAAGATTTTAATTGATGAAGAGATTACTAAATGTAATAAATTTCCTATGTTAAAATTAAACAAAGACAAACCAATCAAAGAAGTTTACTGGGAGGTTGAACAAGAGATGTAAGTTTCCTTCCTATTTGAATGATTCAGAAGAAATTTCGAGGACCAAAATTTTTGTTTAAGAGGGGAAAATTGTAATATCCATTAATTTAATGCCTAATTAAATTTGTTTTTTAATTAACTCGCTTATCAGAAGATATCAGAAGACTCTATTAAGCGCGTTTGGATTAAAGCACTGACGATGGATCGATCGAAGGTAATTTCATTTCCTTCCATACTCGCATTTCATTTCCTTCACGCCATGAGTTCCTTCCTTTCCCATTCTCCCTAGATCCAGATTTTCGCTTCGTTCTCCTTCGGCTGACGGCCGCTCAGACAGAACACTCGTCCCCCTTTCCTTCGCTGACTCGCCGCTCGGACAGAGATCCGCTCGGGAAGCCAGATCTCCGTTTGCCATTGAATCGATCTCGCTTGGCTGAACCAGATCCGCTTCGCCGCTGCGTCATGCCACGCCATCGCTTGAAACGCCAGACATAAGAACCGACGGGTTGGAAAATCAGAGCTCGGTCGGGTTAGAACCGACGCTCTCTGAATTTCTCGTTTCGCCGAAAATTTTGGAGAATTTTGTAAATTGCTAATTTTCTTTCCCTATCCCTTTTCTTTCAGCCTTCCTCTTGAATGCGTGAAATGCGGATCGGAAATCGAACTCAGTGAGTCAGAGTTATTGTGTATTAAAATGATTTGGATTTACATCGTTTTGTTAATTTTAGTATTGATCAGTATATAAGATAGTGATACTTTGAGTCAAGATTTCAAAGCATGAGATATATCAATTTCGCAAGATCGACCGATTATGAGTTTCATTTACGAAGTACGACAAGATTTTAAGAAGACATTATTAGGCGATCGAGATCATGACATCAAACCCACTGCATTAATCGGTAATATAATCTAATGTTATTCCTATGTATGTCATCGTTTCTACCACTTCAGAAGATGAACGACATATCTCTACATATCGAATTACAACGCTTATTACTGACCCAAGATAGACATTATCGATTTATAATGATTATAAGACATATGGCATAAAGATAATTTGAAGATATGAAACAATGTAAATGAATGCGATAAAATAAAGGGAATGATTCGAATCCGCGCAGATAAAGAAAAGCGAAGAGATTAGAGTGATCTTAAGATCCCCGACTCCCATTTTGAGGTCGGAGGTCTAAGTCGTGTAGATGTAGTATTCTACCGCCTACCTACTTTTCGACGTGTGGACACTTTTATAGTCAAAACCTAAATTATAAACGACATTTCTAAAACGATTGACATAATCGAACCAAATGATGAATGAAAATTACCGCCTCGACATTGATACAAGATGAACCTACAAAGATATTATTCGCTTATATTGTTACATTTCTCACTAGATATTGTTCGCCAGATTGTTATATTATCCAGACGCTTACCGCTTTATACGTACATGCACGCTTGTTTACCGCTCAGATCGAGTTTACTTTTAAGATTCTTGTCTCACTAAGCTTTTTTTACGACGCTACCGTTGATAATTTCGCGAAAAGACGAAAGTAGTTTACCTGCTTATTGAATCAGATAGTTTTGTTTTGGCTTTTTGCACGCATAAATTAAATGTCTTTAATGCTCAGATTTATTTACAAACTTAAAGATTTACGCTCAAAGATTTGTGATATGAATTAAGTTAAGTAGTATGAATTGCAAATAATTTAATGATGATTTGATTATACACCTTTCACTTCGCTGCTCAAGAAGAAGAGCGTTGGAACGTGGAATTGGTCCAATCGCCATCCTATTCGTTACACTTGACACCAAGATATGGGGTCACGGGTGTGACAAAAACGTGATAATATATTTCGTGTAATCATCAAAGATGTTTATAAAATAATTGAATTAGGAGACCAAACATTGATTTTTATCTCTACAGTCATACAATTTATCCTTAGTTGGAAAAACAGGAAAAAGGTGAAAAATAACGAAGTACAAAAGTTCAACAAATCCATCGTTAGAGAATAATAGATCAGCTAGGATACAAAGATAAGGTAGAAGAACGACAGAAAAATAACAAAACAGAATCATATAACCTGATATTAAGGTTCTAAACAGTGTTGCAATCTGCAATTACTAATAACGAAAAACAATAAAAGCATACCAATTGCCCAATCTAGTAATGTTGGCAGTAGGAAACAATGATCTGAATATTGCAGGAACATTCCCAGAAAATGCTGGCAACACTGAAACAGTTCAAAGATTTTATGAATATTGGAATCCCTAAAGTACGAAGATCCTAAGTTACAATCACAACAGATGAGCCTTAATGATATTTGTGAGAACACAATTTTTGAAGTAAATACAGTGAGGCGTGATTATATGTTTCCTAAAATCAAGAGTAAATACGATGCCAATTTTCTTAACATGAATGCATGAAGATTAAAGCTTAATGAACTGCGAATACAAGCACCTACCAAAACACAGATATATCCAGAAGACTACTTTTAAGTGCAAGATTGATGAATAACTATGAATATCCCAAAATACGATAGAGCCAAAAAATATGATAAAGACCAAATTTAAGTGCATAAATATGATATAGGGAAGAGCTGGAAAGAAATTAATACATCAGTGTAGCAAGCATAAATAGATAACAACTTCAACATGTCATTTGTTTCACAAGAATGACGACAATTAAAGCCCAATTAGTTACCAGAAGAGTGAACGCAATAATGATTTATTTCAATTGTTTTCCAACATAATCCATAAGCCGTTTAAGAATGATTTCTTGTGCATATTGCAGTTTTAGAACTTCAGTACAACTCCGATCCAACTATTTGGATTATGTGTTCAAGAAACATAGAGTTGCAGCTGCTAGAATTACTTACACATATAAACTTGCAGACATTGGCATATGTGTGGTTTTTTTGTTAAACTTCAGGTAATTATGGAATAATCTTGTTATGAATCAGGACAAGCACCCATACAACATTCAGTCTTTAAAGATACCAAACTTATTTCTCTAAAGTTATAAAGCAAATAGAAACAATGATTTGGTATTTTTTTTTTAAAGTAATTTTTAGATATAAAATTGAGTCTTCAAGCAAAAATCTCAAAAAAATAATAAAATATACCAGGAGTCATCCCAAGCTCAATCATTCGATGGAGTATGAGCTTTTGGAGGCTCAGTTGCTGGTCCAACCAATTCTGGGAAAGTGGTCCACCCCACCTACAGTGCACTCAAGAAAAACAAACTTAAAAAATTTACTTCTTGTAAGAATGTAAGGTCTTGTCAAACTAATGCTGGAAATTAGCTTTCAGCATATTAAAAATATCATAATTTGCTAGAACATCAAAAATTTCAATGCTTGGTGATATTTTTATTTAGATTTCTGATCTCATTAAAAAAGGGGAATTTACATAGATACCACACAATTCTTATATATTTACATATCTAATATCTAAACTTTCATATTTACTTATATAACACCTAAATATTTAACATCATATCAAAAATACTACTATATTAATTTTTCTAGAGTGGAATACACTTTTTCATGCAAATGCTTTATGGTGATTACGACACTAAAATATTACATAAATAAATATCAAAGTTTAGATGTTAGTTATGTAAATGAATAAGAATTACAGACAGATATATATATATATATATATATATATATATATATATATATATATATATATATATATATACACATCCCTTTAAAAAAATACATACCCATGTAAGTTCCCCATTCGTGCCCATGCAAGAAACGCTGGCCCACCAAAAAAGTTATCAAGATCTTTATTCCCAACATCAAAATCCTAAAGCATAGCATGATTATCAGCAAAACCAAAAAATAAAAATAAAAAATGTAAAACAAAACACTTCAAAATCTGAAAAAAGAAAATAACGCCCAAATCATAGCCAATAGACCATCGCTCATAGGGATACACACATCTTTGAGAAAGAAGACGTTCCAAAACAAGCAAACAATAGGGAAAAAATCAATGGGTATAAAATCTATAAGAGTTGATAAATTCATAATAGTACTATTAAAATTCATAAAAAGTTGATAGCATATAGGTATGAACAATCAGTGTGCTTTTCTTAAAGCAAAAGGCGTTATTATCAATCAAAGGAAAAGAGTACAATACAAAGCAATTATAAAATGTTACAAGCTGAAGAAAAGAATCAAAACAAAATACACTGACAAGGACAATGGGCGGCGCATGAACAAACTGGCCCTCACCATAAATGTCTAACTTGATGCCTTAACTATTTCAGAGAATACTGCCAGCGATAAACTTTCCTGCTTTTTCTTCCCCCATTGCATATGGAATTTGAATTTTTTTATTCCACAAGCTTCCTATACTAGAGATGATAACATACAACAGAAAAAGAATCTTGATCATGCAAATTCCCAGCAGCAAAGATATCACCAAGAGCAAAAATCCCAAGTGAGTTTAGCACAATAATCATGTAAGTGTGGGTTGATCATAATCAATGGGCTAGCAATCAAAGAGGGCAGTGCTAATTTCAAGGCAGAGTCCAAAGTTGATCAAAAGTTCAATATAAATCAAATCATAAGTAATCGAATATGACACCATTGCATTAGAAGAAAATTCTTTAACAGGTGAAAGATCCCCACTGACCCAATGCTTGGGTGCACCATGAAGTATTTTGAAAAATTATGCCCCAATATTCTACAGGGTGAATAATAAAGAAGAATGCCATCAAACTCAATCTTTTACCAATGGCAAGTAGATGTAGAACCAATCAAAATTTCTTTCACTAAAGGAAAGTAACATCCAATTTGACCAATACCCTAAGCACTAACAACCTGGATAGCCTAGCCATACCAACATCTACCTGAAGCAATTTACCAAAAGTTGACTTAGAGGTCACAAAATGAATTGATTGTTATATTGAATTCAAGAATATGTAAAAACAACCCAAATTGAAGTAATAATAACTCTCATTGAATGGCCAAATGAGGCGATCACTCAAGTATATGTATTGAGAACCCATTCTCTAAGAAAAGAATTATAAACAACAAATTCAAAAAATTACTTAACAAGAACATGACAAGAATATATAAGTCTAACAATACAAACCCTAACCAAACATTGATTGACCATGAATCTACGAACGACCATCACATTGGGATGGCCCAAAAAAATTTTGCCAACAAGGGTGAAAAAAAGGCAAAGCCACCTCAGAGATCACCTAGTCAAGCAATATAGGAACTAGTTTATCTTGAAAAGAGGATGCCAACTTATAGAAAGAGTTTACATGTCCTTGACAAAAATGGGGTTAAGCTCTAAAATTAACCCCAAACTTTTCAGATATGGTCAATTTTATCCTAAAGTAACATCTTTCTCTAAATTAGTCATCTGACTAAACAAAATTGGTCCAAAACAATCCCTTAAGAGCAAAATTGGGATCAATTTTGTGTGGTCAATGGATTAAATTAAGATCAATTTTGTATCACAAGTTATGCATAAGTGACTATTTTGGATCACTTTTATTTAGTCAATGGGTTACATTGAAGAAAAGTGATACTACAGGACTAACTTGCCACAAATGAATAGTCAGATGACTTATGAGATTTAATCTCAAAAGTAGAGAAACAAGAGGAGCTATACCTAGGACCCTTATCTCCTTACAACCTTAACAAAAAATCGAGGAGCACACAACAAGAGTTCCCACAATGGCTAAGCCAATAAATGGGGTGGTCATAGGATGAGCATCACAATATGAATGTGACAATGAGCGTATGATCTTCAAGTTATTTAGTTATCATGCTTTCATCTTTTTTATCATAAAATAAAAAGGAATAAAAATAGTGATATGTCATAATCACAACAATTCAAATATTGTTTATTTAATCAATATATAATTATTTATCAAAATATTGCTTAACAAATATAAGCGAAATATAAATATAGTACTATAAAAATTCTAGCAACCCTCAATCTTGCAATTGTCATTGTCATTAGTTGATAGAAATGAAATGACCAAAAATCTAAAATTCCTTTAAAATTTTATCGACTTGAACCTTATATATTCACTAATAGTGAGAAACTAGACCATCGCCTCCCAACTAGCCATTGATCCCAGCCCTATCACTCTCACAACACCAAAAAAAGCCCATCTCATTAACCCAAATAGCAATGTGAGATGAGTGTATAACCTTCACTATTGCTAGTAGGGTTGCAAATGAATCGGACATTCAACAAGCTACTTGTAGCTTGGCTCAATTAGAGCTCATTCATGATTGTTTGATTAACTAACCGAATGAGCAACACTTTGTAAATACTCAATCCTAAATGAACAAGCCAACAAATGGTTCATATATGTTCATGAATAATATCATTTAAAACTCGTGAACAAGCACATCAAGGAACTTCGATAATTCAAGGCTTTTTTGTGAACAATTATTTAAATTTTTATTTTTCTAGACTTAATAAACTTTAATTGATACAGCTCATGTATACTTCTCAACAAGCTGCTTGTGAACAAACTCAATTAAGGCTAATTAAACTCATTTATTTCATTAAACGAGTTGCTTATTAACAGGCTCGATAATCAAATTTAAACTAAGCTCGTAAACAAACTCGAATTGAGCCTGTGCTCACCATCCTAAAAAGCTCAAATCGAGCTCGAGCTCGATATTGGTAAACAAGCATGAACTCGAGCACGCACGTGCTGGACTTGGCTCAATTTGTTTGCAGCCCTAAATGATAGTAATGTTTTTCCTTGTATCTAACATTGCGACATGGAAAGACTTTTCTTTCTTTCCTAAGCTCTCATTCAACCTTTGACAGTCCCATTAGCTGTTAATCATACATTTCATTGCCTTTAATAATATGCATACATTGTTTGTAAAACGCACACAACTAAGCTCTCCATTGACTGACAATCACCTCCTCCCACCTCCATCCCCTGCTTTCTATTTACTCTTATATTGAAAGTGGAAAAACTTTTTTGCTTCCATTAGAGTTGATGAAGAGTGCAAGAGAAAGGAACTCCACAAACAGAACTAAGAGAGTTCTACATGCACAATGTAAATCTTAAGATCACCCAACTAGCCTCACAATAATCAAATCTTATTCATTTATTAATTAATCAATAATTCCATTACAAACCTTGGATCCCTATCCATTGAAATAAGATTATAAGAATAAGGTTGATTATTTGAAAATTAATATAATCCTAACAAACAATTAAATTCAAACTTAAGATTATCCTAATAAAATTAAAAATTAAAAAATAAGAGAATTTTGGCCATAAAAAACAGTCATAAAAAGACATGAAACAAATATGCAATTTAGTTATGTTATGGCCTAATTTGAATCGTTGTAATTAACCTTTGATAATTTGAGCTTTTAAGGGTCAAGTTGATTCAATTAATGGCATGTACTACAACCCTCCTTGATGTACACAAAGCTCTCCTTCAATTAGTTAATATTCATGTAGCTAATAAAGGGATCAAGGGTTAACTTTTGTAGTTCATAATAGTCATTCAGGTATCATCTAAAGGAGACCAAGTTTTCCACCTAGCTAGAAATATAAACTCACCATTTATCCAAAGTATCACTTTATCTTAAATGTTACTTTCAATGTCCAAGTAGACAAGCCGATCGAAATACCGAATAATAATGGGATCAAAATAAACAATTATAATAAAAATCTCTCATGTAGAAGAATCAATAGACACTTCTTGAATTTGGAACATTCCTTGATAAGATAATATATATATTCCATATCAAAAATAAGACTAACAAATATATTAAAAAAGCAAATCCAAAAATATAAGTATTAGACATAATTTTCTATAAATTTTGAAAAAATAGACCACAAGTCCTTACAAGCCATTTATTATACCTAGTTTTCATAACGCATTTAAGGCATACATGAATCATAACAAGGTCACATTTATACTCTCAAGTACTCATCTTAACATTCATAGCATCAAGGCATTTCCTAGTATAATTCAATCTACTTTCTAACCTCATCAAGTAAATTTGATATATGCATATAGTGCTAAATGGATAAAATCTAAAAGCTCTTTTTAGTGCAATCCCTGAACAATCTCAACTGGTTTCTTGTCCATTGACTTGTATATAGTATCATTGCATGTAAATTTAGTAGTAGGATGATAGAGATCCTAATTACATAGAATTCCTTCAATCAAACATCTTTGGAATTTCTTAATGCCTCGATCAAATCATCAAGCATTCATCTTAACATTCATAGCATCAAGACATTTCTAGTATGCAATTCAATCTACTTTCTAACCTCATCAAGTAAATTTGATATATGCATATGGTGCTAAATGGATAAAATCTAAAAGCTTTTTTTAGTGCAATCCCTAAACAATCTCAACTGGTTTCTTGTCCATTGACTTGCATTTAGGAGCTATTTGGCCGTCAGATTGAGAAAAATGCAGAGATTTTAAATTTTTAATGTTTGGTTTGAAATAAAGTAAATTAATGTAATGTGTATTCCAAATACATTACAAAGTTATTTTGTATTTGAATACACCCGATTTGGCAATTCCAAATACACCAATCGAAAGTGATGCGTCGTTGTCGCTGGCCCGCCTGTTGCACCACCGGCCGCCATCATCACCGCCGCCGCCACCACGGCCAGCCACCGCCAGCCGCCACGATCGCCGTCACAGCCGTCGCCGGGCGTCAAAACCTTCAAAATACTTTACATTACATTTTTTCAACCAAACAGAAAAAAACAAAGTCATTAATTTGTAAAACTTTCAACCAAACAACTATAAAGTAATTATTTTACACTGAATTCCTTTTACACTGCATTCCTTTTTCAGCCAACCAAACAGCCCCATAGTATCATTGCATGTAAATTTAGTAGAAGGATGACAGAGATCCTAATTACATAGAATTCCTTCAATCAACCACCTTAGGAATTTCTTAATGCCTCGATCAGATCATCAAGCACTCATCTTAACATTCATAGCATCAAGACATTTCCTAGTATGCAATTCAATCTACTTTCTAACCTCATTAAGTAAATTTGATATATGCATATAGTGCTAAATGGATAAAATCTAAAAGCTTTTTTTAGTGCAATCCCTAAATATCAACTGGTTTCTTGTCCATTAATTTGCATATAAAATCATTGCATGTAAATTTAGTAGTAGGATGATGGAGATCCTAATTACATAGAATTCCTTCAATCAAACATCTTAGGAATTTCTTAATGCCTTGATCAGATCATCAATTTGGGGATAAAAGGCCAATGAAAATTTAAAGTTAATATCTAATAATTTCCTCAAAGCCTTCTAAAAAAAATAAACAAATCTATATATTAATCAAATACTATAGTTCTGAGAAACTCATTTAAACAAACCATTTTCCTAAGTAAAAATTTTGCTATATAAGATGCTTCATTAGTCTTTGAGTATGAAATGAATAAAGCATGTATCTAATATATATATATATATATATATATATATATATATATATATATATATATATATATATACTCCCACCATTCTATTTTAATAGACTCTAACAATCCAAGCGATCATGAACAAAATCTATAGACAAATTACCTAAGGAGTCCAAGGGATGGTGTTTCAACCAAAAAAAAGAGGAAACAAGGAAGACTCACCTAAAAAATTGAATGCAGCATTTTGAAAATTTTTGGGATTTTTAGGTAATAATAGCAATTAATTTTCAAATTTATTTTAAAAATAATTTATTGCAAGCCTACAAATTAAGAAGACTTGTGTGCATCAATATTGGGTCCTGCTAGAAAAACTACGAAGACCTCTACTATTGATTTGAGGCCTGATAAGAGATGGAATCCTTCCACCATTGATCTTGGGTTCGAAGTGGAAGAGGAGCATTGATTGTGCTAAATTTCACAAAACATAGCCGTTAAACAATCATGTTGCCAAAATTTCATAAAATTACATGAATTTTAAATAATTTAAAATCAAATAAATTCATATTAAGAAGACCTGCACGCCAATCTTGAGTCCGATCAAGAAAATTGTGAAGGCTGTGTCCTTGATATTGGGTTTGGCAAGAGATGAAACCCTCCCTCCGACGATCCTGGGCCCAAAGCAAGGAAGAAGGGTGCATACTTATACTAAAATACATGAAACACGACACTGTTAAGCAATCATACAACCAAAATTTTATTAAATTTTAGTATTTAATCTATTTGATAAAAATCACATAAAAATGATGATAAATGAGAAAAACTCAATAATGTGACTAAAATGACTCAAATGAAAAATCAATGTTAAAATTAAATGAATCAATTATTGAATTATGAAATACAATCGGCCTACAATTCCTCCTCCCTTCTAACATCAAAATAATCTGATTTAATCGATCAAAACCTTTAACACTCTTGATAAGCCTAAATGTATTAATAAATTAAAATTATTTCTCACATAAGAAAGCTTACAAGATTAAAAATACAAAAAAATCCAAATCAAGGGATTAAAAAAAGGAAATGATGATTGCATAAACACATTTGGACACAACCATGAACAATCGTCAATTATTCATTTGATTAAACACATGTCAATGACTCTAATGAAGCCCAATTTTCAACGTAAAAATCAAGACTTGTCTCATTTAAACAATGAGATTAAAGTTCAAACACTATCATTCCCATTGATGTGAGTCTAATTAATATTTGCAAAGTAAATTCCACATGTTAATAATTGACATTCCAATGAATTTAAGCCAATTTATATTCATAAAATGAGTTCTACATTTAAATTTGGCTTTTCAATGGATGTAAGCCCAAATTTTATCTGCAAGGACTTCATGCTAAAGATCAACCTACTAATAAACATAAGTCTAATCCACGTCTGTAAAACAAACTTCACTTGTGACATTAGTTTTCCAATGGATATAAGCCCAATATGGCTTCATAAAATGAAACGATTGAAGTCCAAGCTGCATTTGTAAGGCAATCTCTACTCATATTTATGGCATTCCAAGGGATGTAAGGCCAACCCTATTTGTAAAACAAATTATACTTTAAACAATTGGCATTCCAATGGATAGAAGCTCAATCTATGTTCATAAAACAAATTCAAACTCAACAATGCATTCCAAAAAATGTAAGCCCAATCATTATTCGCAAGATGGACCCCACACTTTAAATATTGGCATTCTAGCTGATATAAGCCTAATTTATTTTCATAAAACGAATTCTACATTTCAAATCATATCATTCCAATGGATGCAAGCCCAATTTATGTTCATAAAACAAACTCAAACTCAACTAAGTTTTCCAATGAATGTAAGTCCAATTCATATTTACAAGACGGACTTAGAATTAAGCCCAATGTATATTCGTAAAGCGAATTTCGCACTTAATAATTGACATTTCAATGAACGTAAACCCAAGCCTTGTTCACAAGGAGAATCTTATTTCAATCTAAAACTTTCCAAAAGTTGTAAGTCTTGTCTTAAAATTGACAAACCCCTACTTTATAAAATTCTCAAATCATCTCATCTAAAAGATAGAGTCATAAGACTAAATGATCGAGCAAACTTATAAACTAAGTTTAGCTTAAATAATTCAATGAACACTCACGCAATAACATCTGCACAACAACATGGTCTACTTGGAATTATTGGGTTGAGACACCCCATAATTGTTAATCAAGTTCCCGGACATTACTAATAACCCTCGATGTTGGCTAGAATAATAATGGTCCTATAATGACAAAACTATTGGATCTTGATCGAGACAACTTTCCTTTACCTAGATAGTCATTCACACAATATCATTAAGTACCGATTCATATCAGAAGTCAATACTTACATCCAATCTTAATTGAGAGTGCCCTCAAATTAAGGTAAGAAGGATAATTAACTATGAATGCTTGCATTCACAGAAAGTAGAACTCAAATCTAAATAAACCCTAATATAATATTGGAAAAAATTTGGTTGAATAAAAATCAATCTGTCTCACAAAGAATGAATTCTCAAACATTTTAGATGACAGATTTTGAGTATTTTTCCTAAGTGATCAAATGGAAACCAAAGTTTAGCAAATTTTTTTTTTTCATTAGCACGCAAGACACTAACTAACAAGCTTAGCAGTATCCCTTCTTCGTAAAGGCTAATAAAAAGACATTCAAGTAAATGTATGGTTTTATCTTGACCACCACTATCCTACATGTCTCAAAACAAAAGAGGTGTTGAGAGTGTAAAGTCTATTGCTTTTATAAAGGTTTCCATCTTAAATCATAATGTAACAATAGGAACATATGAAATAACATTGTGTTCTTAATAAATCAAGTGAAAATCATAACATGCCAAATAGTATGCTCGTATTCTATCAAAATTAGGTAAGTGCATTAAATTTAGGAGTAAGAAGTACCTGAATAATGCATCCATTGTTTTATTCAAGATGACAATGTATGTTTCAAAATAAAAGTGTTATACTAAAGGTGCTTAATCCACTTGACATATCTACTACTCAGTCTAGAAACTTGTCAATGAGTGGCCCAAGCACTTGGTTCATCAAACTTGTGAAAGTAATATGTCTTGTACAATCCAAAAAAGTATAATAGGTCATTTATATAACCCATCAAATATCTTGAATACTATTTTTCATTCATGCTTGACATGAAACCAGATCTGATTGTACCCATCGTGCAAATCAATGTTTTGAAAAGCAAAGTGACTTAAATATCATAACAAACGTGAATTCCAATTTAGGTACAGAGAACATGATCTTATCAATTGCACTGTTACTAATAGATACACAACAAGAATTAATTTTCTCTAGTGTCAACAACACAAGGACAACACATGGACTCAAATTTTCTTGCAAAAATCTTTTTTGCACTAGCCCATCTACTTGATGTTTGAGCTCAACATATATATTCACTAGGGTTCATCCTACAGTAGTAAATTTGGTCATTTTACAGTGAGCTCTGAAAATTTGTGTTTGATCTCTCACCGAGGAGAGTTTGAACTTATGCCAATCAAAATTTCAAAATGTAGGTAGATTGTTTTTATTTTTATTTTTTAGATAATACACTACCCAAAGATTTTGCCACCATTTTGTGAGAGGACTTTAAATCTGATTTCAGGTTTCCTATATACTAAAAATATCTGGCGTCTTATCCACAAATAAAACAAATCCATCTACCTTCTGAAAATTTGACCAACATAAGTTCTAACTCTCCCCATCAAGAAATCAGACACCAATTTTCAGAGCCCACAAATTTTCTAGCTATAACATCAAGGATTAATGGCATACATACATATTTTTGAATATGTAATATTATTAACAATACCATATTTATGTTTAAATTATCTATCGGCTACACATATACTTTTATTTTTCATGCGTGTACTCATGTGTTGTCACCTTGAAAAATGTGATAATTTGACGTTGTTCTGGGTGATTATCACGGACAATATGGATGTCTACTTTAAATAATTTGATGCGTGAATGACGCTATCTGTTTTGTGAGCAGGTCATTCGAATAGTGCATTAATCGAGGTGATTTTAACCTAAATCATGTGACATCGCATTCGCTCGCTCAACATTCATATAGACTTCGGCCAAATTGATCGCAAAAAACGCCCCATTTGATAGATTTTAGCATTTTAACGATATCCGTCAATCGATCAAAGCACATTTGGAGGTTGTCGAGGCTCTCCAACTACAATATGCACAAAATCATACTTAAGGTTGATTGTACTCAATCGTGCAATCATTAAACAATGCGACAAGCTTTTTATAATTAATTTTTGCATTCTTGATGCATCGATACAGTTTATTTTCCAAATCAATAGTATTTTGATCGATGTTGACCATTATCGGTGCACTTTAACTCCAATTTGCTTGACATAGAATTTAATATACGTTGATTTCATCATGCATTCTTGAATTTACATATGAAACATATTTAGAGATCAATAATAACATGAGTAACCTTTATGGAAGAAAACTCATCGCATACAACTCAGAGCAAGGTCATAAATTTTGATAGGGTTTGTAAGTAGGTATATTATCATAAAAATAAATAGAAAAATCATATATGTGACCAATAATAGTACTGGAGACTTAGTTATAATCATATAGAATATCTTTAAACCACAAAATAGTAAAGTACAAGAAAATATGATATGACAGGTCTAAAATCTTATGTCAAAACCTCAAGTAGCTTGACACTCAAAACTTGTGACAAACCTTACAAAATATAGTTGAACTCAAAGATATAAACCAACTCTTAATAGTCATTTAAATAAATGTAAAAATTATAGAAGATTTATTAGTTACTTAGATGAAGACTTCGATAATCTTAACATGGAACACATAAAAGGTCTCATTGAACTAAAAGGCAAGTGATTTTCCACCCATAGTGGATAGCATTCAAGTTATAAAATTAATAGCAACCAAAAAAAATATGTGTAACATGCAAGGACACAACACAGATCTTGTCTTTATTACAACTCATTTGAATAATAATAAGGTAATTCATATTAATTGTAAAGGATGTATAGTTCAATTAATCCCCATGAAAAGTAACAAGGTATGGTTATGAGTTTAAGTCAACTCTAATAAAAGTTGCTCTCAACATAACCTTCAAGAGACTCTCATCATCAATGACTAATATGTACTCAAACTAATGCAAGACACTAAATGCCTATATGCACTTTGACAAACACTTATGCAAGAACATTAAAATCAAGAACATAACATCCAAAAATGTAGTGGAGATAAATGCAAACTGAATTTAAACTATCTCACTCCAAAAAGCATACAAATACCCTAAATAGTATTCAAGTCTATTAAATTGAAACAGAGATAAAGGCCAAAGAACATGCTAAATGCACAAACTTAATATTTGAAAGGGATAGTTACATAATGTAGGTGAAAATTGAAAAAGCGAATA
This sequence comes from Cymbidium sinense, assembly GCA_021442155.1. Classification (NCBI taxonomy): domain Eukaryota; kingdom Viridiplantae; phylum Streptophyta; class Magnoliopsida; order Asparagales; family Orchidaceae; genus Cymbidium; species Cymbidium sinense. The sequence goes on from CM038225.1 coordinate 39,274,250, forward strand.
CAAAAAGATGTTAATTTTACAAATATCAATGTTTTAAGAACTATGTATGTAATTGCCCATATTAGAAAATGTTGTACAAGCAAATACACAATAAATTCAAACTATCTTGCTCCAAAAAGTGAGCAAACTTCCTAAATAGTAGTCTAAGTCTATTAAATTGAAACTATTCACATGTGCTCCAACGAGGCATCAAACACATAAACTTGACATCTGAGAATGCCGATGACTCAAGTCGATTTGCCTCAAAGTGTGTATTGTATTTAGAATGCGAGTTTTGAAAATTCAAGTGTTCAAATAAATGAATTTAGATTGAAATATAAAATTTCAGTGCATTTCAAATTCACGCTTTAATTAAAATTTAATGTATTTGAAATGCCAAATTCAATGTAATCCTTATTAGAAAATGTTGCACACGCAAATACACCATTAGGTAAAGACTATCGTAGCCGTCGCCACCACCGTCGACCATCGGCCGGCCACCACTACAATAATCGTCGCCATCGCACTCGCCACTACAACAAACAACTACTCCACCACCGCTGCCGGACATCGCTACCACCATCATTAGCCACTGGCCATCACCCATGCCTATAACCGCAACCACAATTGTCAGCCGACCACCACTACCGCCGCTGCCACCAACCACCGCCATCCACTCAAGATGGTGGTATACCGACCACCGTTGGTTAATCGACAATACTCACCACCACAGATGACCACCATTCTCACGATCGTTGCACACCGATAACCACCACCCACACCCCCACCTGTTCTCGCCAAATATATTACATTACATTCACTTTACCAAACAAAAATTAATAATAATAAATCTTTACATTTGTAGAATTTTCAACCAAGCAATTGTAAAGTATTTAGAATACACTACATTTACTTTACACTGCAATTCATTTACATTGTATTTATTTTTTAGGCAACCAAAGAGCCCCTAAATGCAAAATAAAGTGAAATTGCCTGCTCCAAGAAGCGTCCAAGCATTTTGAAAGATTTGCAAGTATTTTGAAAAGCTTTAAACTCTTTTTTTTTTTTCAAAGCCAAACTCAAACATATCAAATTATACACCCTTGAGTGAGCGACCTTCTACAAGGTGAGATAGCAAGTCTCATATAGCAAGTCCAATCCTCCTCTCTACAAGGACATACAAGGACAAGGGTTGACAAGACTTATGTTTTTCGGGAAAGTTCAAATAATGAATATTAAGTAAATTGCAAATGAGAAATGAATTTAATTCACACTCATGATCTAATCATCTTTATCTTTCAATTGATTATGACCTTCAATAGCCTTAACATAAAAATTTCATATATAAAATGAAAACTCTTAATTTTAAGACTATAAAGAATAATTGTAAGCCTTAACCTATAGACTATCCTCTAACTTATAAGAGTAGAATCATTAAGGTATATAGCACAATGAATTTTCAAAATAAACTTAAATCATATGCAAATGATAGATCCAAATCTCCTCTATGTTTGAGATGTTAACAAGATTTGGGCGTGATAAATTTTCAAATGAATTCAAATTATACACAAACCTTATACCTGATCCTTCGTAGACAATTACACAGAGTTAACAAGGATAAAATAAAACTAATCAAATACTCCAATGATGGCCATATTGATAGAAAATTTTAACCAAAGGAGATGTTTATATCAGAATATCTTGATTTTTTATGCAAATCATTTTGAGCTTAAATACTAATCAAACATATAAATTTCAAAAAAAAAAACTTATGACATCTAAAATTTCAAGTGAAATATATCACCCAAAGCTTAAAGCAAAGTTGTTGAGTAATAAACTTTAGCTTAACCTATGCTCACAAAAAATCAACATCATATCAAGTATTTATGATCACACTCAAATCATCTTATACCGGTAAGAATGTAGCAAGCATTTTCTAACCATATATATCTACCACTTAATTGCACAACATAAAGGGTGTTTATAACTTAAACCCTCTGACTAAGTGATCTTGTATCTCAAAAGCACCACCATATTATGATCATAGCCAAAGCTTGCATATTTTCCAATAGCTTTATCTCAAGTCATGAATTAAAAAAAAAAAATAGTTGATACACAAAACCATTTGTTAGATAAGGTCAACTTAAAATTATCCCATTCGACAAACATTAACCTCGATCAATAAAATCCCCTTAAACGATGTAAATCATAACTACCAATAAGATTCATTCAATCAGGTTAAGTTGACTACCTATTCTAGCTATTAGACCAAAAAATCATGGCAACTTCGAGATGATAAAACAATGAAATCTTGATTGAGTTTGTCGATTTTCCCCACAATTTATTTTAAGTTAAGGGAAGTGAATTTCTCAATCTTAATTCCTAAAATATTGCTACAATATATTATTTTTTTAGCGCCTAACAACTAACCTTAATCGAATGTTCTCTCTCATTGTTAAGAGTGGTAACTAACAATAAGCTCTTACACCTATGGAAAACTTAAAATCAAATCAACATACCTCGCAAGATGACAGCAAAATCTTTAGATATTGTCTAATTAAAATTTGACCTGGAACCAAACAAGACTCAAGTATGTTAGACGTGATTTTTCAGAGCACATATTCATGCAAAATTCTAAGATTTGATGTAAATATATAAGTATCCTGACAATAACAAAGATTATGCTTTATCGCATAAGGTCAAACATCAAAAAAGCTTCATCTTCATAAAGATAAAAGATTTCCCTTTAATTGTTGTAAATGTGGTGGTTGCCTTCAAATGGCCAACAGTGAGACAAAGGAGTAGCTCTTGAAGGTGATCAGAATTATAAATAGAGTTCTCAATGGCTAGATTTAGAGAAAATAAGAAGGAAGAAATTGCAAGTGGCTAGGGATGCAAGCATAGCCAAGTGCAACATGGTATAGTTTGTGTTTGTGAATGATGCTTAAAGGATGTGTATGTAAGAGAGTTATCGGTGAAGTAAATGCTAGTAGAGACACATGTGAGCCTATGAGCAGATAGGAACAAGGGCCGAAGGGGATTTATGATATTTGGCATGATAAAAACAATTACGATTTGAGAGGCAGGGAGAACAATGAGCGGACGAAGGATGTGAGATAAGGTTTATATGGAATTGCATGATGGTCAATGTAGGGGTGGATATATAAGGATGAATGTATGGGTTTACATTAGGGAGGTGAGTTTGAGAACAAAAAAAAACAAAGAAGATCTTTCAGTTGAAACTATATAGCATGAGGCAAGTGTGAGAGATTCATGAAAGCTGTGATCACAAAAAAATCTAAGGGTACATTTGGGGTACCCGACTATTGAAAAAGCAACTATGCAATTGCTAGAGAAAAAATTGTTGTCAAAAGCTGTTGTTGCTAAAGTATTGCTCTTATTTGAAAATTTTAGTTATAAATATGATGTTGTGGTTGTCCGTGAATAAATGATTGAAATACCCTTATTTGTATATGTTAAGTTAATATAAAGTTTATTCAAATGTTATTAATCTTTATATTTAACCGTAATAATAAATCAAATATATAAGGTGTCCCAAATTCATTAGTTTTGCAGATGAAAGATAAATTTAACTAACATTAAAATTTAAAACAATACTTTAAACATAATTAAACAAAATCTCATTAAGAACTAAAATATAACATCAATTCAGTAGTTAACTATTGCATTTATAATTTGCGCTGCAACACAATCACTTGTCAGTACATTTCCCATCTTGTGTGCAAGACTTAGCTAGATCACCCTCAACTTGTAATATTCTGCTATCAAAATATTTGTCAAGCAGTCGCAACATATCTGATAGCTGAGGATCCAAAAAAAATTATATTCACTTCACCTGGTATGATGAACACACACAAAAAACCTAGCAGAAAATAGCCATAAGCACAAATAGAAAAGAAATTTTATTAATGTATCAGTTAAGTAGAGAAAACGATAGCGGTAGAAGAGAGAAAATGATAGCAAGTAGAAGAGAGGGAGGGTAAGCAGTTGAGTCCCAGTAAGGGTGTTTGACTTTGTCTAAGCTATTAATATAAGGACATTCACAACACTGCTAGGTTTAATGATTCCAACTAAGAAACTTACAACAAAGATCCCAAGACAAACAACAGCATACAAAAGCAAAAAAAATAAAAGAAGCGGCCAAAAGCAAAAAAGGAAGGGTAGCAGGTTGAGTCCCATTCGTGACAGGATTTCATTATCGCCCTCAAAATGACAAAACATAAAGCTCTTCGAAAAAGAAGCAGTAACCAAAAGCAAAAAAAATCAAAGCACCAAACAACCAAACATAAAAATTAGAGTGAATATAGGCTGCCAATGTAGGGAGGTATTCCCTCTTCAAGTACCAAGCAACCATACATAAGTAATCTATATGTTTCTCACATCATTGACTCAAGATCTCATCTTTCCAACCCCATCTCCACCCACCTATTTTCCCTCTCCCACCTCACCCGCCTTAGCTTCATTCCAACATCATAACCATTCTACTGATCACAACCTTTCCTTGCTCACTCATCCTCCATTCAAATCACCAACAAAACAAGTTCAATCCTAAAAAGAAAGAGAAATGAGAAACAAATACCTATTTTTTCAACCAAGCTTGAAGCGATTCAGACTAAACTGATGGTGACAACTGGTTGGGAAAATCTCTTGGTTTCATTTGTCATAGCAGGGGAAATTTGGCAAGCTATTAGGGCTTCAACGAAGGAGTGTTGTTGTTATGGGGCCTTTTGGAACTTCATTTTTTGAAACCACATGACACAGGCCTCAAACCAAGGCAAAAATAGCATTTTAGATGGTTTCGAAAAAAAAAAAACCAAAACATCTTAAACAAATGGTGGCCAAGCCGTTTCAATACCGAATGGGCTAGCCACCATGCCAAACATCCCCTAAGTCACAATTGAGCTTACAATTTGGAACAAAGTGATGCAAAATGCAAGTTTTACCATATGAGGTCTAGAGGAGTTAAAGCGAGCATTGATGTGAATTCGATGTAAGGTTATAATATGAAAATTGATGAAGGGCGAGAGAACAAAACACTACACACACAACTTGGAGCAATCCACATGCCTAACTTGAATACTAGCGTTGCAAATAATCAAATTTCAATCATTCATCGATCAATATATAATTCAATTTTAAATTATGGATCTGCATTTATAGATATAGGCTACAAGAATAAGACCTATTACTTGAAAGCAAGTCTAATTATATCCAATCCTAACATACACTTAAATTTAAACCAAATATTATCTTAAAAAAGATAGATTAACCTAATAAAATAAATCAAATTAGAAATAAGAGAAATTCAACAAATAAGAAAAATGGGTGTAAAAAGCTTGAAAATGGACTCAATTCAATTATGGTTTAACTCCTTGTAATTGATCTATGGATAATTGATCTTTTGTAAGATGATTGGCTTGATTAGTAGCCAGTAGTGAATAAAGAATTCTTTCAAAGTTTCATGCAGATCTTTCACCTCAACTCTCTCTCAACCAAAAAATAGTACATTGTTCTATTAAATATTGTGAATGAATATTAAGATTGTGAATGAATGGTGAACATTGTGAATGATAAAAAATGCACGATGATTAGTAAATCATAAATATTAAGATTTTTTAATTTCAATCTACAAGAAGAACAAAAGGTTGAACGGGTCAAAGGTGAGAAGGGGATAGGAACAAATGAGCTCAATAAACTAGTTTGATGAACAAACAACTATTAGGACATGATATATTGAGAACACTTTTTAGTGGACATTTGAATCTTTCAGAAGATTAGAAGCTAAAAGGTACATAACAGATCATCTAAGGTTGTCAGAGCTATGACGACAAATAAAAAACAGCATGCTCCCAACATAAATGGATTCAACCTGATTTGTTACCTTAAAAACTTTCTGCCAGATAGCCTCTTGCCCAGTAAATGCGAGAGGCAAGTTAACTCCTTGTAAAGCCATCCAATCTATCTCTTTTTCCCATCTTTTCCAATCCCACCATACAAATGAATCTAGGCAAAATATAAGTTTGACATATTTCCAAAAACAATGATAAATTAAAGACAAGAATGAAAGGCTTGCAATTAAGAATTTCTACAAGGATAGAAAAAAATGCAAAAAAAAAAAAGTAAATCGATATGAAATACAGAGTAAAAGTCACAGATGTGAAATGCTCAAAAAACTCAATCATCTATCACATAACTCAAGATTTGATTACTTCTATAGAATCATCAGTAATGAAACTTTTGATTCCTTAAACATAGACCTTGAAAGTTAGAATAACTGTCTTTATAGTCCAAATAACTAAGGGGTTGTTTGGGACCAATTTGTTTTATATTTTATATTTTGTTTTTATACTATTTTAAAACATATTTATTTGATGTGTTTTTATGTGTTTTATTTTTATTTTCAAAATTAAATAACATTATTTTAAAATACTCAAAACAACTTTAGATGTTTTGAGTGTTTTAAAAATAACAATAACTAACAAACATGTTTTACTTTAAAACAAAACATAAACAAAACAAAATAAAAACATAAAAGAAAAAATAAAAAATAAAAGTGTCCCAAACGACCCTTGAAAGTTAGAATAAATGTCTTTGTGGTCCAAACAACTAAGGTGAATAGCATCAATTATGAAATTGCTACTGCAACTGCCATGAAGTATTTTGCAATGCTCTAAAATCCCAACAAAATGCGGTTCTTGCTTATATGGTAAGGTTGAGGTTGAAGCAAGTCAGGGGACCAACAGCAGAAGGTGGACAGAGGAATGCAGGAATAGAAAGGGAACAAAAAAGTGAAAGGAAATAAAAAAAATAATGAGCTCTTGTTCTACCTATTTGTCAGATATTGGTATGATTTCCTTTCTTACTAAAAAATGATATTTGAAAATCAATTATCATTGACAGTGAAAAATCATAGGTTATAAGTTCTAAGCTTCATATCATGCCTACTTGTCATTGGAAAATGAGACTCAATCATCTTTGGCTGTCAAAATTAGTATTGAGAGAAAACCTTCAAGCTAAATCTAGTAAAATAAATAGCACCTGCTAAAACTAATGCATAAGCAGATATACTCGTAATCCAATAGCCAAAGAAATATCATTTTATGAAATATCCAAGCACGCTATAAAAAAAGTAAACATTTTTTTTTTTGACCTTTGGAGCATTTATATTAGGTTTTAGGCTAACAAAATGTTAGGACATTACTTCATTACAAACTCATATAGTATATTTTCCCCACTATTCCAAGTACATAATGATGAAGTTCTTAGTTGTGAGTTAACTAGTGAATTATATTTATTTGGCTTAATATGGTATTTTTTTTAATTTCATAAGAATATCATTTGGCTTATTATTACAAATAATGACTAAGGTCAGGAGTTAAAGAAAGGCTTTCTTTTGGCATTCCTTTTAGGATAGATTCCTCACTTCCTTAGGGGTTCTTCATGCTTTCTTTCTCCCTACCTCTCATCTCCATTCCTTAAAGAATTCATTCTTCTAGTATTTTTAACCACATTTTATTAATCTCTTCATTTCTCCCTCTACAATAAATTCTTCTTTTCCTAACAAATCAAATATAAAAAATTCATCACAAATGTTGCTTTCACTACTTTGCTCATTAAAAAATCCTAAATCCAAAAAGACTTTATGATAAAGAACTGCATCTAAGATTGAATGATATGTTCTCATAGTTTATTCTTCCTCCATCATGTGCCTATCTCATATACCAAACTCATATCCATAACCTTACATGAAAATTTAGTTTATATTTGGCCCTAATATGGACTTATATAACCTTTTTCCATCTTAGTTCCTTAACTCTACCCCTTTATCTCTACCATTTCAAATTGGATTTCTCATTCATGACATCCTCGTTGGAATGAATTTCTCATTTGCCTCACTTCTTTGTGATCAATTATGCTAACTCTATAATATAATCAAGGCCCTCAAAGGCCTACGGTTCTTCCTTCAATAATATTTCAACAATCTTGAATTGAATTCTTCACAAACCAGAGAAATTATCATGGTACAACATGTCTACCTCGGAGATTTTAATTTTTTTCAATATTAGTACATGTATTATATGATCATCTTTAGTTGTATTTAAGTTAATTATAAATGGTTAAAGAGTCCTTTGTTATTTAGACTCAATTTGGTACTTTTTTATTTCTTCTAGGGTAGTTTTATCTTTTTGAAAAAAAAAAGTATTTAATTATAAATGTTGCCTAATGTTATGTAAATCAGGTCATTAATAATGGAATAAAGAAAGGCTTCCTTTGGTATTCCCTGTGGCTATTGATTATTCTCTTCTCCGATGATTTCTTCATGCTATCTTTCTCTTTACATCTTGCCTCCTTCCTTTGAGAAATTCATTCTTTACTCTTTAAATCCTCTTAAACTCAGTTCCCCTCTACAACGGATTATTGGCTTGTGAACAACAAAAGTATTCAAGACGCCACCATAATTTTTTGCTTCTACTAGCCCACTCGTTGTCAATGATGAACTAGTAATTTATATAATATTTTGTCAGTATGCTCATCAGGTACATTGTTATGATAGTGCATCAATTATGTAAATCAAACTCTTTGTTGAAAGAAAAAGAGAAAGAAAAAGAATGGCAGCTAACTTTGATTTTGTTTGAAATCCAACACATTCATCATTTTTCTGCTTGAAGAACATAGCAATGAAGAAAGGTAAACCTCAGGAGTAGAAAAAAAATATTACAAGCACTCACAGCTTGAGGTAACAACATTCTGATAATAGTTCCATGGAACTGGACGTTCAACCTTCACACCCTCTCACACGTGGTAATGACCCAGGGGAAGGAACGGTAGCCAACTGAACTCCACCCGTCTTATCCCATGAAATATGAGCACCACACCAGTATTTCAAATACCAGTGAAGTCCAGACAAAACCTCAACAGCTGTACTACCCTCAATCCTGAGTTTCAAAACAAAAGTGCTTGTTTCAATGACCAACACTTGTTCATGAATGAAAAGGATTCAAAAATGCTCCTTTTAATAAAAGATTGCAAAAAAACACCTAAGGGATTTAGAATTTTACGATCTGGAGCACCCATTGCATTCAATAGAAATATGGACTACAAAAAGAGAGCAAAAATGCAATCATATTGCAGCTGATTGACCATAACATAATTTAAAAGCTTCAAACATTTTAACGATCCAACGCTGTCAGGAATTAAAACGAAATTTGGCATTTGTAAATCGACAATCCAAAAAAGATATTGCATCCAAAACATAATCCCCAATAGAAAGCAGAACCTGATAGCATCAAAGTGTCAAAACTGAGTAATCCAGATTGGTACTTACATTATTTCGGGGCCGTTTGGAGTCGAGTTGACGACATTACCTATACGGAAGCAGCCGAATCGTTGGCAAAGCCCCTGTCAAAACACGCAAGCACTATTTATATCCCACAAATGCTAACGATTGAAAAATATAATAAATCGAAGGAAGCCACGAGGAGCGGAATATGAAAGAACGATAATTCAAGATGTAGTGAGAGGATCGAACTTTCAGTTTACCTATGACTTAGCAAACCACTATCTTACCTTGGGGACGACCTTTAGAAGGAAGCTAGAGGTGTGACTCGGGAGCACACGGCGAAGGACACCTTGAGCTGCAGCCAACTGTACAGAAGGAGAAGCCCGTAGGCTCTCTTCCCGCCGAAGAATGTCCTCCACGACATTAGATTCTCTGCTTCTATTTCCGGCGAGGACATGAGATGGTGAAGATAGGTGTAGAAGAAGAGATAAATGAAGGAAGAGGAAAAGTAGAAGCCCTCGCATTGTTTTCCTTCCCAGGGGTCGTGGTGAGGTCAACGGTAGTCTGGAAGTGGGAAGAGGAATCGCAGGGGAAGCAAGATATGTTTTTTTTTTTTTTAAACTTTTTGTTTTTTTGTCTACAGAAATTTTACAAAAATAATAACTTCATTTTTTTAAAAAACAATTATTTTATATATCCAATAACAATTTAAATTAAAAAATATTTGACAATTTAAGAGCTATTTAAGGTTTTTTATTTTTTATTTATTTATCTTATTTATATTTTGAATTGAAATAAAATATATGTGATGATTATAGTTATTTAAAATTTTAAAATATGAAAATTATTATAAATATTTTAAACAATAATATAATTTATTTTAAAATAAAAACAATACATAAAAATACAGCAAATTAATATATTTTAAAAAATTAAAAAATAAAAATATAATAGAAAATTTAATCGATCCCAAATAAACTCTTATTTTATATGAAATTATATTTTCTATTATTATATTTGTCGTGCAAGAAGAATAATATTTCTTCTTTCCGCACTTCTACTTTCTCTAATTGTTTCATCATTATACTTTTGTTTAATATTTCTTTGCTTAGTAGGATATGATGATCATGCTAGTGACATTTAAGATTTATTTATTCACTTCAAATAATATAAGTATTATTTTTTTTAGGGAGATTTACATACATATCAGGTCAAACTTCCATATTTACATATCTAACACCTAAACTTTAATTTTTACATATATAACACTCTAATCTTCAATATCACATCAAAAATACCACTTTATTCACTTTTAAAAGTGAAATACACCTTTTAAGCAAAAGTGTTAGATAAGTAAATATCTAACTTAGGTGTTAGATATGTAAATATAAAAGTTTGACGCATGTATATATAAATCTCTTTTTTAATATTCTGATTACATGTCATAAATTAAGTTATTTGATAGAGCTCTAATGTGGAGCTTGATAGTATAACAAGTGTGTGTTTTGAAACAATGTTAAGATATGTGTTTGAACTATATTTAAATCTTAATCTAATCATGATCAAACATAGTTTTAACACATTTGAATCTTATCAAATCACGTTCTTATAATCATTGTTTGAATCATTGTTGACCTTATTTTTGGATGAGGCAAACATCATTCATGATCCTAATAATTAGGTTCTCTAATCTTAGATTAGGAGTTCCCTAATTTGGTACTTAGGACACCATGCTTAGTGGCTAGGTAAACAAAGCAGAATAAAATAATAAATTGAATCAAACTTTAAAACTTCAAACTAAAATCAAATTTGAAATTGAATCAAACTCAATATGCTAGAGTGAAAAACCAGGTCATCCTAATTGATCCTTCTAGGGCCTGTCCTAACCAAATCGAATTAGATGAATCCAGATTAAACTCAAATTTAATAAAACTCAATAGAAATCTAAATCAAATATATTTGAATTGAAATCGAAATGTAATTAAGAATGAGTTAAGGTAATTAGGTTAATTAACTCTATTAACTCTTTTAAGCTCAAAATCACTTAAATACAAATAAAATCAAATTAAATCAACTTAAATCGAACCAAACGCACAGAATCAATGCATAAAAATAAAATGAACTCAAAAATAAATCAAATGAGATTCAAAGTGGCAAATAAATTATTTGACCTAGAGTTGATCATGTGGGCTCCATTAAGTCAAAAGTCAACAAACCAAAATTTGGTCAAATTGAACTACTCCAAGAGCTCAAAATCATCACATGAATTTATTTAAATGCAAAAACTAAACAAAACTAAATCTAATTGAGACTCAAGTTGGCTAATTGAGCCACTTAATCTAAGTAGGCTTAAATTAACCCAATTAAGTCAAATTCAAATTAAACCAAAACTAGATCAAATTAAATACTTCAAAACATTTTAAAATAATAAATGAATATAATTTAATGATTATTTGAATTTAATTTGATCACTTAGCCAAAATAAATCCAAAGTAACCCATTAAGCCCAATTTGGATCAAAATAAAAATAATAATAATATCAAATCAAATAAAATTAATCACTTCAAATCATACTAAACACTTAATCAGAGCATGATTAGAACCTAAACATAGCTTCATTAGGTCAAATCAAATATTTAACTCAATTAAATCTAATTTAACTCCTTGTGATTAAAATGGGTTAATGTTAAATCGAGTCAGATTTAAATCAAATCAATTTAATAAATCTTAAAAAATCTTCAATGAATAATTAAGCATGATTAAAGTCTTAGTGCAAAATCAATGAACCAACTAAAAAAAGAAAAAAAAAAAAAGAGAATCACTTGAGTTAAATTGGGTTAGCTTAAAGTTTAACTCAAAGTAAATTTAAAGAAGCTTTGCCAACTCATGAATCTCCTAAAACTTAATTCAATTTAATATCATTCTAATTTAAATAATGTGTGAGAGAATTAAACATTGAAAGAGAAAGAAGAAAGGGGAAAGTCAAACTCAAAATCATTTAAAATGCAATCACTACATGCCCACTTGTAATGGAACCATACTCAACCAATCTCTTCCATAATCTAATATTCTAAGTCAAAGAAAACAACAAAATTATATAAATCAAGCAACCAGCTCAACTGGGAATGAGAGAGAAGGAAGGCAAGCAAGGAAGTTAAAGAAGAATCCAAAATCTCATTATCTTGCACATGGCCATTCCATGGAGATGATAACTTCATATTCTTCATGCTTAAACTTTTGAGGAGGATTCAATTGACCGCTGAATTCAGTGGAAAGAGCTAGTTGGCTGGCCATCACTAATCCCTTTACCATTGAAGATAATGACCAAGCTTTAAAATGGGGGAAACTGCACTCTTTAGGGGGGATTGACTCTTCCAACAGATTCTAGGTGAGGAAAAGAGTGATTTTGAGTGTCTACTCGAAGATCCTGACATCGATGAGATGAAAATCGATCAAATACGGTAGTAGGCAGTAGCCAAATAGTGTTCTCGACAACCAGAGAGGAGACAAGTGGGCATGTTCACCTCAGAGGTTCGTTTCATGTCCAGGAGCATATTTGAATTGAATATACAGCTGGAAACCACCTCCGGCAAGGTAATTTTTGAATCTCATAGCTAACCTTTAGGCTTTGGTTGTTTGTGAAGTCGAGCAGTATGAAATTATGATTGGACCCTAAAACCCTATTGCTCTTTCGATTTACAAGCTTTTTGAACCAAAAGACGGTGATTTTCGGAGACATTCACTGGAAATCGATCTTCACGAGCGGCAAAAATGGTTACCGACCCTCTTGGCTTGTCGTCCATGGGGAGGACGAGCCGACAGCTGTCTGATCCTTCTAAAATAGGGCGAATGGCTACGAGTAAAACATTAAATGGATTCAATTCAACCTTTGGATTGCAGGATTTGATCTGGACCATCCGATCTTTGATCAGACGGTTAGATCTATACCCGCAGTTTTCCAGCTCAATCCACATGGATTGCACATAGAGCGACCCACAGTTGCCATGTGTAAGGTTTAGATCATCATCGGCCACATGGCTGATTAAGTAAGAAAATAAAATTTTTAGAATTAAAGAAATGCTAAAAGGCCTAAAACTTCAAAAAAAACCCATAAAAATTAAATTACTCATCTAAAAAATTGTAAATGAGCACTTGTTGGATTCATCTTCTCAAGAAGAATCTAATAAATCCAAAATCCTCAATTCTTGTTGGATATTTTGAGCTTAATTTAGGTTTTAGTGAAAACAAAAATTTATTAATTAATCTAAAAATATTAATCATATTGATCTAAAACTTTTGGGTTTCAAAATTGAGGATAAAATACACCAACCATTAAAATTTCAAATCAAAATAATGAATGGATTAAGAGATATTAAATTTCAAAGTTCAAATACCTAATTTAATAAAATAATTAATTTAAAATTTTAGTAAATTATAAAAATAATCAAAATAGTTTAAATCACTTTAATTATCATCAAAGAACCTTAAGAAAATAATATAATCCTCTGAAGTTACAAAAATAAAAAAATCACTTAAATTTGGGGTTTAATAAATCATTAGCAATCAAAATTAATTGAACTTATTAAAATCAAATTCCAACAAATTAAATGTCAAATTGAATTCATGAAAAAAATAAGACTTATAGTAACCAAAACCTAAATCGAATCAAATGAATATCATATGGTCCCTAATCAAACTAAACCAAATTAAACCTAAATCCAAACATAAACTTAAGCTTAATTTAATTAATTATATAAAACCCAATTAAATACCAACTAAATTCTCAATTAAATTTAATCAAGTGAATCTAAATCATCATTAACTACACCATACATCATTAAATATTAATAATTAATTAACCTAAATCAAATCAAGTTAATTTAACAAAAAATGAGAATGCAATTAACCCAATTAAACCTAGATTAAGCATTGAACTTCAATCATATAAACCACCTGAATTTAATAAGCAACAAACTAAATTGAACCCTTTTTAATTATTAAGCTTCAAATTAAAATAATCAAAAATTAGACTTATCTTAATTAATCATTGAACATCAACCAAATCAAATCAAATGAAATTAAGATTGGATATAATTAATTCAATACATAATCAAGTTAGATCAAATCCAACCTATTTGAATAAGATGAAATAATTAACCATTAAACCTTAAATTAAAGTAATCATGAAACAAATTCACCTAGACTAATCATTAGACATCAATTTAATCAAATCAAATGAAATTAGGATAATCTCTAATCAATTCAATGTATAACCAAATTAGATCTAATTCAATCTTTTCAAATAAAATGAACTAATTAATCATTTTATATATATAAGTTTAAATAATCAAATTCAACATGAATTATTAATT